>JAVYIG010011364.1:0-61458 GCA_035222895.1 Strongylocentrotus droebachiensis
GGGAATTTAACCTCTCACGTAAAGCTACGGTCACAAAAGTTTGTACAAAAGATAATTTTGTACGAATCTCCCTGTTTTTCCATTGTCTGAAAATTGTTTGTACGCCGTTCGTAATGGCATTTGTGACCGAGGCTTTAAGTTGGCTGGAGTGGAATTAGCACATGTTTGTTGATTAGTAGAAGCAGAAAAATTAGACTAACATATCAATGTAATTAAAGTTTGTGAATAATATCAAAATGTGAATCTCCTATTTAGAAGTCCACAATGATTTCACATAATGAGTACTCTGTCATTCTTTATGCTTTACATGTAAAATTAAATCATTTTTAAAGCACAAAAACTTTTAAGATAAAACAGGTTATTGTATCTTTTCATATGCGTCATGCAATGAGGACAAGGGCAAAAATTATTATTCTTCTGGATACTCAATGAGTCAATGTCTTATTGTTCTCAAATTTTACAAATACTTCTTTCATTTCATTTGCTTCCGCATTAGCCAATCTTTTTCAAAGGATCGATCACTTCATAATACATCCATCACTGCATGTAAAAATACCATTAATTTATGATTTAAACATTGTCAATTTGTTCTACTCATGTAGTTTGTAAGGAGAATAGAGATATTAGCATGCAAATAATTATCTTAAACCCCGGATGGAGATGCTTGTAGCCTAGAAGACATGAGAATTTCTGACCTCACCAAGACATATGCTGAAGACTGGAAGGCTTTGGGAAGGGCCATAAGGCATAAGGGAAATGGAACGTCCAACCCACGAACGTGGGAAAAACAGACTATTTTAAATGTTTGTACTCCCTATTCTTAATGTTTCATAACAGTCTAATGGGGCGTTGCAAGAAAGTTGCGATTGATTGCAAGTTGCAAAATTTGCAACTGATATTGCAATCAGTTGTAACTCCACTTTCTTGCAACGCCCCTTTAGACTAGAAATGAAAACAATGAAAAGTGAGTGGCTCCAGGATTTGTGAAAGGAAGGGGTGTAATTCAAAGGGAAAAATAGTAATCAAGTGTAAACAAGGGGGTCAAATTCCTTTAAAAAATATAACAAGCAAAATAGAAGGGAGTCGGAACTAATTATCAAGAACCCCTGTCAATTTCTCAACTGAAAATGTAATTGCACAAACAAAGAAAATCATGAAAAAATGAAAACATACAAACAAAAAATAATGAAGCTTATTAACACAAATATTTATATGCATTATGTGGACAGAATCGGATTTGGAAGAGAAAATCATCATGATTCATCTGTCCCAAGGCTAGGGCCTCAACTAGGCAACTGTCAAATCACAAACATTCTGCCGGCTGCCTGATGTCGCGTTTGTTGTCTAATCTGAAACACGAGTTAAAGTCAAGATGAACATTATGAAAGATTAAGAAATGGGTGCAAATGCATAGATCTCATTCATTCACAATCAAAAACGTTTATATTCTTTCTCTTCATTCAATTTCACGATGAATAAAAACGATTCCATGCAATCATGTCCGAGCTTGCAGACATTGAATAATGGAGAGTCCAAGCTTCCCGATCAATTGCCACACAGACACACGCCCATCCCCATTCATTCCAAAGTGTCTGCATATTACAACAAGCTTTGTGCACAAATTCAATGCAACACACAAAAGAGATGATTAGCTGTAAATCACAATTTGCATTACCTTCAGACCTGTGCCAAGCACAATGACATCGTAGCTCTCATCCATATCTATACAGGTGTCCGGTATACACAGGAAATAGAATAATTCGTATTTTAAGAGCAGATTCCTGGTTAGAAAAAGTGAATAATCAGTCTGTTGCTCCTCCAGCGAGATCCGATGATGATGATTTAGCGCACCCGTACGTGTCCGCAAGTTCAACGTGCACAAAACTGCGATATGCACACGCAGACTTCCGGATTACACATCGTGATGACACGCACGCGCGGATGCAGGCCCTGTATATTGCATTTGCCTCTTGAAGTTGAGACTCCGGTATAAATCTTCGGAAGATCTATTCTCTAGAAAGTAGAAGAGCGGCGGGCCTGACTTATCGATACTTAGTCCTAGTTGGCAGTGTTGGTAGGCTTTGAAAGCTCTGTATAATCCACAACCCGATGGAATAATAACAAAATAAATAGGATAATAATATGTTTATTTCCCATGCTTTTGAGGGGGAATGGAGGAGCATATAATAATAGCAAACGGCCATTTCCCGGAAATTTCCAAATAGGCCTATCTAGGCTGTGAGTGGGGTGGGAGGGTTACGTGCCCCTGCGATTTTTCAATGGGGAATTTACACCCATCGCCCTAAAAGAAGAGAGAAAATAATGACTAAAGCTTCAATATCACTGACAGACACTTTAGGTCCTGAAGCACTTTAGAAAGTTTTACTGTTCAAGAATGGCCCATCGCCTAGTTGCAATCTCTTGCATATAAAATATTTTAGAGGTCGCCCCCTCCGAAATTTATAATAAAATCGCCCCAAAGCATGTTCTTATTTAATGTTTCCCATTCTATCACACGACATCGCATGGCCTAATATACTTATCGTTATAGACAGAATATAAGGGTCATTGCTAGAATGAAAACTCTTTCAGTTCCTCTTCTACAAAATACCATTTTTCGCTTGGTCGTTGTAGTCATTGTGCAAAAATTCACTAGGATGTATGTGATGATGATAGTAAAAATTTGCAAAAGCCTCTTATTCGGATAGGGTGCATGGGCTAGCTATTATGTCGGTCTCGTTAGAATCCCTGGCATCTCGGTCGTCCCCAGCGCCATGTAGAAAGTGTCTAAATAGTTGGTAATCTAAAGTTCCAGCCACAGCTATAGTTACAGAACAGGGGGGAAAGAGAACTTCGAATTGGGGGTTAAATCCTCATAAATCCTTCCCCTCTCCGTTACGTTTTCCTCATTTTGTCGCGACTGGCCCCGGTCATTGGCTGCTCGCATCACGCAGAAGCCCACCCCCCCCCCCCATGCTAGCCCCTCCAAAATATTCTTTTAAAAAAAGTGTCAGATATACACTTTGATATAAGTAGATAAACATTCGGGACTTAATAGCCCTCTGGAAGTATTCCTTTTTAGTAGCGACATTAAGATCACATGGTAGTAGTAAAATGAAGCCTTAATAGTATTCAATGAAATGGACAGACTTAATTCCGCATTCCAAGCACTGCCTACAATATACGGAGATTCATATCGAGAGAGAAAGAATTTTATGCGAGCTTTGGAAGGCACTCTGTTTCATTGCCTAGGGAATTTTAGTTGGAGTTATAATGATTCACATGTTTCAGGGTTCCTCCTTTATAAGTAGCATGTATTAACAAATAACATGCAATAGGGCACATTAATGTGAAATCAAAGTAAAAGCTTTTCTCTATTTAGGCTTTTATCTTTTTTTTTAAAGGGCTCGTACGTGCTTATACCCCCAAAGGCCTCACTTCAGAAAATAAAGCCTGGTCGAGCTTCATTTTTACGGCTTCTTAATAAGTAGGGGTGGCAGGGGATCAATACAAAAGATATTTGCTATGATTTTTTAATGGCATTTATTGGAGAGGGAAAAAAGCATTCATCATATGTAAGGAGAGGAAAGAAGTAATTATTTTTAGGACACTTGAACAAAAGTGAGGGAAATTGGAGTAGTGACCCGTTCGATATTCCCCCGCGGGTATACATTGCCTCTGATTAGAAACCAAATATTTTGTCTGGGCAAACAGGAAAATGAGAAAAAAATTACCCTCCCCCCTGAAAATGACCCCCTTGGACAATTCACCCCCCCCCCCCCCATAAAAAAAAATTAAATTAAAAAAAAAAAAAAAAAAAAAAAAAAAATCTGATCTTAATAATATTAAAACAACCGACTAATTATCAGGGTAGGCTTCCCATTTCCCATTTAATGAACAGGTGGGGGGGGGGGGGGGGAGGTATTGTCCTCGGGTTGGTTGTCCTAGGATGTCCTTGATGGGGCCGGGGGGGGGGGGAATTTTCAGGGGTGGTGGTAATGATCCTCGGGGGGGGGGGGTAATTGTCCTCGGGGTTATTGTCCTTGGGGTAGTTTTGAAGGTGGTACTTTTCAGGGTGGTAATTTTCCGGGGGTGATTGTTCAAGGCCTTCCAAGGTGGTAAAAGTACTGATTATTTATTCGGATTTAATTATCGATCGAGCGCTACGTTTCTTTCGTGACCAAGTTTAAGGAGCGCCTGGATCTAGACTAATTATTTTGTCTTGCTTCTTCCTTTCGGTCGGTCCTTTCTTGCTGCAGATGTGAAGATTCTGATGTTTCTCTCTCGAATTGGGTAATTAAATGAAGTAGGAAAATGATGACTTGATCATATGATATGTATGCGATTTTCTTTGAAGTTGACAATTTGATATGTAAATACATGTTGATGATAATCGGGAAATGCCGATAGCTGATAGTGTGCGTGTGGAAATGTGAGCAGTCCCACATGCGTTAAAAGATGCTGGAAGTGTGGAATATATTTTGGTGCAATTTTTTTTATTTGTTATGTACAATTTAAAGGTAATACAAAGTTTTGGGAAATTTTGAAAATTGGGTGGATAGTGAATCTGTACAATTTTGATATATTTGGATGCCCCTGTGGATGTATTATAAGCACTAAAAAAATTAGCCCCTAAAACACTTCTGTTTTTCGAGAAAAATTGAATATAAAAATTTACTGGTGCTCCCGGTAAATTTTGATAAATTTCAAATAGTGGCTATGGCCGTACAATCGTAGCTGCGACCATGAAAATCTCAGAATATGTAGTTGGGATATGTAATTTCCAAACGGGAATAGCTAATCGGTCGATTTCAGTCAAGAAACATTATTTCATAGCTTAATTAATATCTTGACCTTGAGAGGGAGCTTTACAACATAAAGAGTTTATTATTTATAATTTCATAACTTTAGACTCGATTTCAACCGCGACAACGATCAATGTATATTGTAGGAACGCATGTGCTTCCAATATGTTAATTTGAACCAAATTCATGACCCCATACCAAAACTTTGTAATACCTTTAAGCGAGTAAACTTTCCATGTCATTGTGTCATGGTCTTGATATGAAACACAAGGGAACTGAAATATCCTGACGTGAGTGACGTCTCCTCTGAGGCTTTAGAAATGAAGAAAATATTGGTCAATGCCAACATGTTTGATTAGCCTTTTTTAAGGCACTTGGACTTGGAGACATCCACACCATTTAAAAGTAGTGGTCGGAATTTATATATCGACCCCTAGATCTAGGGGCTCGCAATTCATTAGAAAAGGGTATAGATATATTGCATGTTCAAAATGATTAGGGAAAACAATAATATCATTATTTTAAATTTGATGATTGTATCATTTGTGCGACCACTCTGAGATTTTTACAAGACTCTAGATCTAGATCTATTTCAACAAATGGTTTGACTTTGAGTTGAATTAATTAAAACCTCATAGTCATGATCTCTTCTTTTCAATTCAGGATAAAATCTGATGGAACATGATGAAGTATCAAATGTTTATTTTAGCTGATAGTATAAAAATCATAAATTTGTAGTTTATCATGGTTTTGTGAAATGTGTTGTACACTCCCTGACTACTCTGGCCTGGCAGGTCACTGACAAAGATATAACTGCCATGGAGTGAAACAACCCACTAACTTTCTAAGTTCTTCCTATCAACAAAAGGTAACTGGTAAGCTTGTGATTTGAATGAAAACAAAGAATATCTCAAATTTAGGAAACTCAAAGTTGACGAGCGAATCAACTTTGCAATTAAAGGTAGGCTTTACTACTTCAGCAAGAAGGGATTAGACCGCCCAGCGAGCCAGCGAGGTCACTGTGACAGGTGGCGATCTCATTACTCAGCTCTCATTTAACATAAGAAAAAGAGGATCATGGGGGACCAACAGGCACCGATTGGGGAAGTTTTCTATATAGAGGGAGCAAGTAGCTACAAGTAGGACAGTGTGCCTTTAAGAGGATACCATAATCCATTTCGAAAGATGACCCTGATTTTATTTCTATTTAAGAATTTTAACATATATTATTAGATTATCATGTGATATGATGTTGTTAATGTTGTTTTAGTTTATAGGCGTTTGTCATTCTGAAGTGAATATTTATGATTCATCATATCAAGTAGCCTAATATCAAGCCAAGGCTATGCTTTATATGAAAAATATCTACCCAAAAATTTATCATTCTCATGGCCATGGGTCTGTACCGTCTGTAACTACAGACTGTTCCATCTTCAGAGACTTTTATGGTAGACCAATAAATGGACAAATAATATTTATCTTATCAGTCACTGCAGGGTTTATTTTTTTCTTGGCTGATCTTTACAGTAATAATAATAATAAAAATGGTGCTTATAAAGCGCTTACCAACAAAATCTCTAAGTGCTATAACAAACAAAATACAATGATAAACAATTACATATTAAACAAAACAAAAAGAAAATGCAAATAAACCTACAAATTACAATACATATGAAATTCACATCAAAGTATATTACAATGTATTTTTTGTTTTGTTATTAATTATATTCTAGATTTCCCATTGCCGTTAAATTTTTGGAGCTTTTGGATCATCATGTTGACTCCTGCATTTGAGCTGAAGCAGGACCCATCCTACCTCACTATTATCATCAAAGCACGCTATGCAAAGGTATCAGAGACAGAAATATTTGTTGATGGCGCTGATTTCAAGTTCCATTCAAAGCCATATTTTCTGAGGTGAGATTGTTGAACAAACGTTCAGGTCTAAACATGATATATGTCATAAAATATAGAACAAGGACAATTGAATATAAATGGATTTTACTCTGATTTATTAACTTATTGTGGCGCTTAGGAAGTTAGGAGAATACTTCAACTGAAGCTGTCAGCACAGGGCACAGTTTCATAAACTGTACAAGGTCAACAGTCATAGTGCTGTAGCATTTATGTAATTAGATGACAACTATCTTTGTAAGGCTTTTATTAAAAAGGTCCATTTTTTAGGGTAAAGGAAGAATAATTATTTACAGGCCTACGTGACTTTAACTTTCTAAACTTCCTGATCAGTCGTAGAATGATAATAATCCAATCATGTTACCGGAAAGAAATTATGTCATATTCTTAATTACTTCAAGTAAGCTAGTAAACTGAAATTTTCCATTTTAAGTTCTGCTGATTTGAAAGTTACCAGAAATTTAATGAAATCTATAAAAAAAAAAATGTTTATATAAGAGTTTGAATACTGTCATAACCTGCAATAAGCTTTGAAAGTATCGAGAACCAAAAACCAAAAGGTCATGAAGATGGAATGATGCTTATTTCACTTGAATACTGGTATTAATTAACCATATCTGCTAACCTCATACGAAATATGTAGTACAATGGAAATCGCACAATGATGCATGATTTAGAGACAAGATTGAAGATATATAGCTTTTACTCCTTTTACTTACTTTCTTGTCTCTTGAATGGTACATTGTAGGTTGAATCTTCCTGGCCGTCTGATAGAAGATGGAAAAGAGAAAGCTTCATATGACGTAGATACAGGTTTGTGCTCATTTTATTTTAGAAATTAGTTTGCTATACTCTTGTAATCTTTGAAAGCCATAGATCTTCATTACAGACACGGTATGAAAGTGATCAGAGTCTTTCAAAAAGTGAGCAGCACAGCCTATATTTTAGGACTTGTGTTATGAATTGAAAATACATTTGTTTACAAATCCCCAGAAATTAATTCCTCTTTTTTCATAGGATTAATTGATTTTATGCTTCCAATTACATTTTCGGCTTATGAGATGTTTATCTGTCCTAGAAACAGCTAAACTTGCAAAATAGTAACAGAAAAAAATACTGATATTAAATTTTGTTAGAGTATGATTTGCATTCCAAGTATCAACCAACTCATTTAAATGAATGTAACACGTCATTTAACAAAATATTGATTAGGTGGAACAGCATTAGTAATTAATCTTGTCAGCAGAATGGAAATATTCATAATGTTTGAAACTTTGAATTTTAAATTGATATTCACAGGAACATTTACTGTCAGAATTCCTAAGGAGTCTGAAGGAGAAGAGTTCCAAGGTTTGGATCTTCTTACTAAGCTGTTAGCACCATCTGGAGAAACTTCAGCTAAAGAACCATGCATTGAAGTAATTGGTAGGTACAAACAATGTAATTCTATGAAGTTTAACGGAGATTTACAGTAAGGAAGATACTTCAACTTCTGTATCAAATGTTAAAGACTAAACGGAATAAAAGATTGTGTGTGTTATCTTTTTGAAGTGGTGAAGCAAGTTTGCCATTATCGGGCCTGATAAAAACCCGATTCAAATCGGTTTCCCGATTTTCCTGATTTTTCCCTTATTTTCTCTATTCTTCCCTATTTTACCCTATTATTTCCCAATTTTTCTTACTCAAAAGGTGGGGGGGGGGAATGTTGGTAGATGCCATTTCCCCCCCGAATCCTCTCCTTTTCTTTTTTTACTCAAGGGGGGCGTGGTTGAGGGAGAAGAAAAAAAAAAAAAAAAAAAAAAAAAAAAAAAAAAAAAAAAAAAATCCTTTTTTATTTTTTTATATTTTTTTAGTGCTCACTATCACCCCTGCATTATTCACTTTAGCATACCTGTTTTGCATACATGTGTATCTATAGCAAGTTATTTTGTTGTAAAATTGTATTTTCAGTGTGATTTGGATGAATTTTATTTTTTACATAAACATATTTTCTTTATGTTCTCTATTTTTTTGTTTACTATGTAGGAAACGATGAAGAAAGAGTGGATGGAGATGATGTAGAAGAGGACTTTGATTGGCAGGTTGAACAGCAGCCATTTTGTGGAGATGAGGAGGATGGGGAGAGACTCGGTGGAAATGTGACATATGGCTTTGCTAATAGGAGAAGTGGTGTCTTCAAGAGATTAAGGGTATGGTTTAGACTCTTTCACACTCTTTGTAAAGTTCAAAGTCATATTACCATGAACAAATGAGCAACTCAATGAAATTATTTTGTTATGAATTGAAATATGTAAATTGTCATGTTGGTTTAGTTTTATTTCATTTATTTGCAAGCCAACACCAAACTTATTCTAATTTTTAAAACTACTAAATAAATGATATATAAGGCCTAAAAAAAAAAGATGTTGTATTGCCCTTTAGGTGCCAAAACATGGCTCGGTCGGTCGGAAATCTTTTTTTTCTTTTTTTTTTTTTTTACTTAAAAACAAAAACAAAATTACTCCCTTTTTGGGCTGATATTTCTCAGTTTTGAATGCTTAAAGGTATTACAAAGTTTTGGTATGGGGTCATGAATTTGGTTCAAATTAACATATTGGAAGCATATGCGTTCCTACAATATTCGTTGATCGTTGTCCTGGTTGAAATTGAGTCTAAAGTTATGAAATTATAAATAATAAACTCTTTATGTTGTATAGCTCCCTCTCAAGGTCAAGATATTAATTTAACAATGAAACAATGTTTCTTGACTAAAATCGACCGATTAGCTATTCCCGTTTGGAAATTATATATCACAACTACATATTCTGCGATTTTCATGGTCGCAGCTACCATTGTACGGCCGTAGGCGCTATTTGAAATTTATCAAAATTTACCGGGAACAACGGTAAATTTTTATATTCAATTTTTCTCAAAAACAGAAGTGTTTTAGGGGTTAATTTTTTTAGTGCTTATAATACATCCACAGGGGCATCCAAATATATCAAAATTGTAAAGATTCACTATCCACCCAATTTTCAAAATTTTCAAAAACTTTGTATTACCTTTAAATACATTTTTTTCTCTAAAGAACGGTAAAATAAAAAAAACTTTTTTAAAAAAGCAGACCGTAGATTTCAAGATTTTTGGGTCAGTCGCAAAGGGCAATACAATTTTTAAGGGCCAATAGCGTTGAAAAGAGATTTACCGACACTTTTTGTCATGCACCCATCAGAGTAACTTGCAAGAATAAATAGAAACCCAAAACAGTACAAAATCAGCAGAAGCTGTGAGGAACAAAGACAAAAGGCTTCAGTATGTCTCTCTTTTCTATGCTATTCTTTGATTTTGTAGTAGCAATCTTCTCTTTAAAGAAGTGTTATCTCAACATGAGAAAGACAGTATTATGATGCATTATGGCCTCAGGTATAATAATGATAATAATAATATGAATATTTATATAGCGCCGGTATCCACCAGGCTCTGACGCTCATGACATAACATAACATATAACATGTATGTTAAACATAAAAAGTAAGATTGGTGACGATATTGCCCTTGTTCTCATCCTCAATCACCATTCAGGATGAGATCTGTGGAGTGGTAGACATCGATGAGGCAGATAATATCTCGTTACCAGAGAGAAAGAGAGCTAGGATGATGGCAGAGAAGGAGAAGTTCGATGACAGTCATTACCTGTAAGTACAATCAATATTATTAGATAATATAACCTTTTGTTCTTCTTCGAATCTTAGAAAGGACAGGATATATCAGTTACAGCAGTGTTCAGTTGAACACTCACCAAGTTAAACAGATTTTGATACATTTGGTTGCCTGAAAATAGTGTATCATAGATACCATGTCTTTTGAAAAGCTTTTATCTTCTTGATATACATATTATATCTGAAGTAAAAGAAAACCAAACTTAGGTTTTAGGTTCTTTATTATGGCTGCAAATTCTGACTAAACGAAAAAATGCATGTGGAGTAACCTTTACAATGGTGATTATACAACCATATGCATTTTAAAAATATTTTCATATATAATTCTGTGTGTTTTCTCTCCCCAGAGCCGACTTGTATCAAGATGATGCAATCCAACCCCTCCTTCAATTCAAACCTTCATGGGTTCAAAACTACAAAAAAATGAGAGAAAAGATGGTCTTAGCCGGAGAAGCAGCCCCAGGTCAAGACTTCACGTACAATGGTAAATAACGGACTCGACCTGCCTTCCAGTAGACATTGTTTCACATAGTTCTTGGAGTGTTTCTGATTTTCAAAATTGTAAAAGATGAAAATCATATAGGGGGATTGAAAATATAGTTTTATAAGCCCTTAAAACAGTGTTTCTGCATCAGTAGTTCCTATCAAGCTATACTAATTTCTTTAGTATTTACTGAAGTCATTTGTTTCAATGAGTGTTTTCATGCAAATTTCTAAAGATACTCTCACAAAAGCTATCCAACATTATAACATTCAATTATTTTATTTTAGTCACAGATACTGCATTGTTGAGAAATCACGATTTTGCTCAAAACTTCACTGATCTGGGCCCTGATATATAAAACTTGTTATCAATAACAAGTTACAATAACTGTTAAAAGCTACTGAAATCATGGCATTTGATTGGCCGTGAGCAAATTTGTCATAGAAAGTTAACATTTGTTATTGATAACAAGTCTGATGAAACAGGGCCCTGTTTCTCTCACTTTCCTGCTTTCATCCAACCAACTTATATCACGGTCGACTTTCCCTTTTTAAGACCGAGCTTTCTTTGTGGAGGAAAGTGAAGACTATAAGATTATAAGATCTGTCCATTTCTGATTATAGTTGGCTTCACAGAAGACGAGAAGGAGTTGATGGTGAAATTACCTCGTAAAGAATTCACCTTGAGTAATGTAGAAGTCGACGGTGCGTTGCTTGGAGTAGCCGACATTCTCTTTGCTTACGCTTACAATGTCAGATCAAATGAAGGAGAACATTCTGTAAGTATTTGATTGTTGTTGTTGCTGATTAATTTATCAAGTCAGTCAGTTTATGACCATTATTGCCGAATACTATAACTAATTTGTTTTGAATTCAACTTTACTTATAAACACTCACATTATATGCATGTATATATATATATTTGTATATTTCTACTTCTTCTTAACAAAAATTTAAACAAAAAAAGGGGGGATAATGGTATCATGTTAGATTGGTATTTAATTGCTCTCATATATTTCTCTCTCAAATTGAGTTGGTGGAAATTTGTGTCGAGATCTTTCCCAATACAAAATATGTAGCTTGACTTAAGTGTTATATATTTGGAGATGGACATCGATTCCCTGCAAACCTTGGAAGAAAAAAATCAGGAATAAGTTTTTAGGGGACTTTGCAAGGGAGTAAAACAACCTCATAGGGGTGAATGTGGAAGGGGTTTCCCCTTTTCTCAATGTTTGAAGGGCATTTTTATTCAATATAACATACATTTTTAGCAAATGAGGTTTAATCCTTTACAAAAACTTGTGTCATTTTGTCCCCTCCCAAGAAATTGGAATGATTTACAGGTATGTTTAATGTTGATTTATCTGATATTATCATTACACCTATCCATAAAATTAATAATTTGTATTATCATTTGTATCATTTATGACATTACAACATACAAATTAAATAAGAGTTATAGTCATTTCAGACTAGAAATATATTAGTAGCCTCTGGTTCTATGGTGTTTGGAAGCCAATGAATGGTACCATCAGCAGTTACATTTCCTGCCCATTGTAGAATTACTATTACATTTACATATTGCCTGTGCAAAACTGTAAACTTAACATACAGATAAGTCAACCATTGAACTATGACCCCATCTTCTCATGCCGGTCATAGGTCGAGTCAGCATGGACTGTGTGTAAGTTAAGCTCGACGTTGTCATGCCTGGACTGGTTCCAGACCCCCCGTGAAATGGCCATAGCTTGCTGCAGGAGGGCGCTGTGTTTTCCCTTGTACCGAAGCTGGGCGTTGTGTCGCAAGTTGCTCAAGGATGTGAGGATGATACTGAGACTAGGTTAGTTATCGGCATTGGTATTTGGTAATTTTTACACTAAAAAGCATGCTGTGTGATTGAAATCGTAATGTTTACACAAGAAATTACAAAAATTGACATTCTTAAAGTAAAAGCTGATTAGATTCTTTGAGTTTTACATTTAATTGTACTGCACAGTACACCAAGTTGGTTCAAAACAGTTTGAATTATTTTTGGTAAAATCTACAAAAGTTTGGAAACTTATACCAATAAACTTTTGTACCAGTAGTCAGAATTATATACAGTTTTTATATAAATCTAAGACGTGCAAATTTGTTTTTATGCTTATGATTGAAGTTATAGATGATTGTCTCGAAATGGTTGGAATTCTATCTACAATGGTCAAAATATTTCAGTGCTTTCAAGAAAATTCTAGAACAAAGGAAGGTCAGGTCTTCATTTGCAGTTTTAATGGATTGTTTCCATGATTGAAGAGTTTGGGTAACATCATTTGGTAACCCTTTTAAGAAACAGGCTTATTAAAATTAAAATAATTTTTTTTTTTTTAAATAGTTGACAATATACAGAATAATCAAACATGAAGTTCATGTGATATTTGATGTTTATTTCGTATGTCTTCTATGCAGGTCGCAATCAGGTCTTGAAGTGTTTCTTTGAAATCCACAAACTGCTGTCAAACGATGAACCTCGCTACATTCTCAATGATCTTTACATCTCTGACTATTGTGTGTGGCTACAATCAATTTCAAATGAAAGGCTTTCTGCTCTGGAGCAACAGATTGGAGAGGTGAGAGAATAATTCTTTAAAGTCTTCTTTAAACATTGTTTTTTTCTCTGTGCACCAGAAAAGCAATTCCTGGGGATTGAAATACACCACATGATTGGTTGTTCAAGTCATAATCGAGAGGGCCAGGAGTGTCACGTGTGACAGACATGAGCGCTATACAAGAACCCACTATTATTATAATCAAGTTCCGACCTACTGTCAGAAAAACACTGGTAAATAACTTATCTAGCAAAATTAGCATTTTTATGAAAAACTATGTATTTATGTATGTATGTAATTGGGTTTTTACAGACGTGTATCAATCAGGTATGATTATTAACGTCTGGGCACCGACCTTTAACATCACCATCTGAAAGACGTAACATTCTCTCTCAAATTGAGTTAATGGAAATTTGTGTCAAGATGAACAGATCTTCCCAATACATAATATGTAACTTGACATGAGTATGTCTGTCTTCCTTATTCAAATTACCAGGCACAGCTTGAGAAGAAAGATATTGGTCTTGACCTTGATGACCTCGAGGAAGCAGCATCGGTCGTAGAGGATGATGAGGTGAAGAGGAATGGAACAGAGCACAGGGAGGACCAGACACCAGGTCACCATGATGCTCCATTCAGAGAACAGTCCATGGACTCAGACCAACCGCAGGTGATTCATCAAGTGGGTTACCCCGACCTGATACGGAGAGCCACTCCAGGTCCGGATGTGGTGACGGCTCATATTGTGAGGGCAGCAGAGACGGTTGCCATGGAAAGGGATGATGCAGCTGGAGTTGACAGTGATGATGGAGATGATGTCCATGTTGCTGATGGAGATGTGGTGGAGAAACATGGCACGAAGGAGAGCGGAACTTCCAGTCGGATACCTACAACCTGCTCTGGGTCTGATGTAGGAGAAGTATCAAACCATAATCATTGCTCACTTGAAAATGACTCAGTTAATAAAGTGATCATAGCAAGCACTGATCGCTTAGATGATAGACTAGGTCAAGTTGTGCCTTCTTCAACCGACGGTTTAGGCTTACTTCACAGTGGGTCTGGATTGAAAACTATGCATATGAGGAGAAAAGATGAACAGGACAATAATAGGACTGCTGGACATGAGAGAGAGGATGAGGTTGAGGTAGTAGAGACAATGCAAGACATGTTGAATCATCTCAGTTTAGATCCACCCATTCCATCATCATCATCATCATCGTCATCGTTGTCGTCATCAGGGCATAAATCATCAAGTAACAAAGAATGGGCTGAGAAGCCACCCACTAAGTTAGTTGAAATGTTTGAAGACAAATGATTTTCAAAGAAAGTTATGGTTGAAGATGGTGAGGGGTTGCTGAGAAACCAATAGAATGTACTGAAAATGAATTTTAACATGATTTATCACCAAGTATTTAAGGGAGAGAGTGATTTTAATCTCAATATCTCATCTTAATCTTATAATCAAGCCTTTTGGTGGTACAGTAAACTCAACATTAATATATTTAATCTTAACTTGATATTAATTTGTTGGTGCTATTTCTATTTGATAACCTTATTTATAAATAAAAAATAACTTATGAGGTATATACATGTAGATCATCATAAGAATGAAAAGTTTTTTATCCTTACCGTATATATAGTAGGAACACTAGTTACTTCATATCATAAGATAGTGAAACATCTTGAAATGATTAACAAACTATAAAGTCCAAAGATTCCAACAGATATTAGCTGGATCCAAAGTATTGTGATTTTAGTGGCTGGAGTGTCCCTAATATAGCGGAGAGTTCTTCGTAGATGATACTGGTGTAAACATGTCAGTTCTTTCATCTCAAACATCTGAGCTGAGTTTTTCAGTCATAGAAATTCCATTGAAAATTTGAGCATGCAGTCTAATACACTTGCCCCCAAAAAACTTGGCAGACTGGTTATTTTTTCAATAAATAGATTAGTATTGGAAAGTTTAGAAAAAATTACAATTAACTGGCTCAAAAGGAGGCACATACATGAACTTGGTTTTCTATCTCATTGACCAACACTCATACAAACTGTGTCATGAAATTTGCTGTAATTGCACTTTCAAAGAATATTCCCAGTGTTTAATAGATATCATGAACATCTTGCTACACCAGAACACTTTGTACTATACTGGCATAATGTCATTTTCATTGGTAAAGTTACTACTAATTCATATTTTATTTGGTCATTAATAGATGAATTGTTTATTAATTTGTTTTAGAATGTGATATTTGTATGTTATCTAAGTAGTAAGGTACCTGTGCTCCATCAATGGCTTGATCCATACTATACCACTGAACATCCCTACACGTTTTAAAAACTGATCCATTATAATTGTAACTTTGAGAAAAAGTGGATTAACTTCATTATAAATCGTTTTATAAGGCAGTAGATATTTTTTGAGGAGCAATAAATGGATACCATGCATTCCTTCACCAGTACAGATAAATAAAATCCTCTTATGTTGTGTATAGTGAGGAAAAGGCTTGCATGCAATATCTGGCAATCTAAAGAGCACAAAACAGTAGTACTCCATATTAATTGTAAATTGCTTAAACGCATAGACACCGACTCAATATAACAAGCTATATTGTTAAATGACCTTTTTAATCTAAAATATCAAACCAAATAAAGCACAAACATGTAAACTACTAAAAGGAAAAAAATGTGTACAACCTCATTTGGGTAAAGTTCATATCGTGACAGAATTGATGTAAATATTGCTTTAAATGCTTGTCATTTCTTTAGGGCAATATGCGAAAATGAATAATTGACATTTTAAATTAAAACTCTTTTTATGTATACAAACAAAAATGTTGTTTTGTGCTTGCATTGTGTTTAATATATATTTGCTGGTCCCATCTTGTTATATATCATTACAACCTGAAATAGAGGTAAATTTAATTGTCCAAATGACTGTCCTCATTATTGTGATGTTTCCAGTTTTTCCACTGTAAACACATTTCCATGCATGCCATGCTGATTGATTTATAGAATAGAGAACAAAATTAATATAATGAAACACATCTTTGGGATGAATCCATATATAAAGATTTAATTTTATTTCACAATGTCAAATATACAACCTTCACATCCCATCAGCATTCACATATTCCCAATAATACAATAGAAACTAAAAAAACTCTTCATGAGAGGACTTGAAATCAAGACTTTTTATATCTTTTTAGACATTACCCTGGTGGTATAGGTGGTAACAGAAGAAATAATAATATTCAAACGACAAAAAAAAAATCAATTGTTAAATATTACCAATAAATTTCTTCTGACAAAGAAATTTATAGAAATGTGTATCAGCATTTAGTACAACAAAAAAGGTAAACAAATATACAGATAATGGTGATATTATTTACTGCTGGTACATACAAATTGTTAATTATTTAATTGTTATCATATATTTTTATTTTAAACTATAACAGTAAATATGTGATATATATTTAATAGAATGTTTTATGGACAAGCCTACTTTCATTGATAATAGCACATTCATACAATTTCATAAACCATTATGAGAAACTAAATATACTGTGAACTGGACTCAAACACTTGTTAAAACTACCTCAAAACAACTTCCCAATCAATTGATGATTTGTAAAATGGGGGTGCTAGGGTTTCAGTCTAAGACGAGTAGACCCCCAAAAATCTTTAAAGAAGGGTCACAAGATATGTGCTGTATTCATAAAAGAATAACTATAAATACCTGAACTAGATGAATAGAATAATTCCACTGTTTTATAGACCCACGAGTTAACCTATTCATTTGGTACAGATTAACATACCAGTAACTATTTGACTCAACTATATATATCCTTGTCTTCATCTTAGTTTGTTTTGTTCAGTTCGTCATTATTCATTTTGATCATGTTACAGAATAACAGAGTTTACAAAGCAGAGAGGTTGATACTTTATGACTAGCCTTAAAATTAACATACTGTAAGACCAATTGATAGGACTGTCAGTCAACTACACAGATCAATTGTATCTTCTAGCAGTGCTATTTTCACACCTTGTGAGGTCTCTGACTTGAAAACACACCTTCCAAAAATTGCTCGTCGAGTATTCATTCTTGAATTAATCTGATTAAAAACTTGTAATCTAATAAGACTGAATAAATGTACCCCTGATTTCTTATAAATCGAAAGAGACAAGATATTTAACAAGGCTTCAATTTCAAGTTACAATCCATCATAATAAGAAGTATAGTACATGTATATACATGTACAAATATTTTGAAAAATATAAATCCTATATGCTTCTAGAATATATACTGTATACCAATGTATATACATGTTCATGAGAGTATGACAAAAGTTGGATTTTCATATTGCTGAGGGGAGATTTCTCATTGAATAAAATGATCTCTTAAAATAATAAGCGATAGTCCATCTTGAAATGTGAGAATCAGTCTATTCTGACCACAGGGATCCATCTTATAGCATGTAAATAATTCATCTTTTTGACATCTGGTAAAAAGAAAAACTGATTTTTTTTTTTTTTTTCAGTGTTCTTTTTCATTTGTATTTCTTTTAATCAGTTTAGATATTTTCCCCAATTTTTTCTTGAATGTCCTGGGGTACCTCAAAATCCATTATTCTCCTTAAAATATCAAAGTATGAGTGATGAAATGCTTAAAAGAGCTACATAACAGACAATCAGAAGAAGGGTTTATAAACCAAACCAGAATAGCGTACCATAGAGATAGAAACCATAATGGAAGCCATGATGTCATCCTGAATATTCATTTCTTGATGGCTTGGTTGAGGATACATAGAATGTAACGGAAGAGATTAATGAGGTCCAGATAGAGGTTGATCGAAGCCATGATGTAGATATGCATATTCATTTCTTGTTGGCTTGTTTGAGGATACATAGAATGTAACGGAAGAGATTAATGAGGTCCAGATAGAAGTTGATCAAAGCCATGATGTAGTCATGAATTTTCATTTCTTGTTGGCTTGGTTGAGGATACATAGAATGTAACGGAAGAGATTAATGACGTCTAGATAGAGGTTGATTGAAACCATGATGTAGTCATGAATATTCATTTCTTGACGGCTTGGTTGAGGATACATAGAATTTAACGAAGAGATTAATGAGGTCCAGATCAGAGCGATGATGTAGTCATGAATACTCATTTCTCAATGGCTTGGTTGAGGATACATAGAATGTAACGGAAGAGATTAATGAGGTCCAGATAGCGATGTCGTCATGAATATTCATTTCTTGTGGGCTGAGTTAAGGATGCGTAGAATATAGAGGAAAAGGTTGATAAGGTCCAAGTAGAGGTTGATAGAAGCCATGATGTACTCTTCCGGTGAGAGCTTGTGCATGATCATGTGGATGTCGTAGATGAGGAAGAGGCTGAAGACGATGGCCCCACCGATGGCGATGACCAGCTCCAGCATGTCAGAGTGAGGGATAAAGATCTGAAGGAGACCACCAACAATGAGGATCATCAAGCCTGCATACAGACTGGATATCAATCATGAAAGAAAATCATTGATATTATTATAATTAAACATCACAGAAGAGTACATTTCCTTTTTTTTTTTTATATATCAAATTTACAATTATACTGACATTGATTATGATTTAGTTTATATTAAAAAATGTCTTTTACGTTAAAACTTTTTTATTTTTTATTGGATAAAGATTTGAAGAAGACCACCAACAATGAATATGAGGATCATCAAGCCTGCATACAGACTGGATATAAATCATATAAGAACATCATTGAATTTATTATAATTAAACATCATGGAAGATAGTACATTTCCCTCTTGTTGTTCAATATATCAATTTTCCAATTATACTGACATTGGTTATGATTTTTTTTTAAATTAAAAAATGTCTTTCACATTCAAAATACTTTAAAAAAATGTTTTTATTGGACTTGTGTTTCAGGGTACTTAGCTTTAACTGTAACCAATCCTCCCATCCTGGTTAGATTGTTCATATGACAAATGTTTAATAAAGTAAATAAAGGAAAGGCATATTGTACATGGATGCATAAAATAGGCCTACAATTTGGACATGTGTATTCCTGTACAATGGTCAAACACTCCCGGTTAGTATTGACCAAGTTTTATGATACAGTTACTGCTTCAATTGATTTATAAGAAATGATCTTTATTTTATTTTCTAATGCTTGGAATCTCAATATCTTCAACAAACAAACAAACAAACAGATGAATAATGTCTTTCTTACCCTGCACCCCATGTACTGAAGTCTTTCCTGCTTTGTACTGTGAAGACTAAAAGACTGAATGCTACAGCTAGTGTCAAGACGAGAGCCTCAATCACTATAGCCTTGTCATAGAAGGTCACAACTGTACCTACAGCATAGGCTTCCACCAGGGTCTGAGAAAGTCAACAAGAAACATTCATTTAGTCACATATAACATTCACACTTAATGAGAAGGTTGAGTTCTGGGGAGAGGTGAAAAATAATTTGTGAGTGTTTTCATTGTTATTATGCAAGTGTAAAAGAACATCAGAGATAAAATGTTCCCTGAAAAGCATGGCTCTTCAAATGCCTTCATATTCTACATATGACATGTAACAGCTGTTACTTTTACCAAGACTGGGCAAAATTTCTTAACATTTTGCAGTACACACCAATACTTATATGCTTTATGATCAATTTTTTCTGATTGTTTCTACATCGTTTCTTTCACAAAGTTATTGCATGACCAGAACTCAAGTTTATCTTTAATATTAGCATTACAAATTGAAAAATCTAGTCTGTCTACGCCCTCCCCCTCCCTCCAATGTTTACGATTTAATCAAGCAGGTGAGGGTGATAACTGATTCTCTCATCTGTTCGACCATAGCAATACCCCTCTCATGATCAGGTATGTTCTCCCCTCCCTCTTTGACCCTTGACCTCTCTCTCCCTCTCCTGTTATTGGAGCCCACAGACTTACAAAGCAAGTAAGAAGGATCATGTTGATTGGGTATTCCTTGCTCTTCACCATTAGTGCAACCAAGAAGATGAAAGACAATACAAAGGCAATCATCAGCATACCAGGACTGAAAGAACAAGAAAAACATTATTTTAATTGACAGTTAAGTGATGACCTCACTTCTGTTTAAATGTGAGAAAAAGAATATGAATAAACTCAAAGATAACAGTAACATAGGTGAATAATGTTAGAAATCAAAATACTCATCAAAATAAGAGAGTATCAAACTTCGATTGGGGTTGAGCTGTGTACACAAATTTTAAAAAGAAAAATCTGTATTATAAGTTCTCAAATATTGGTCTTCCCAAAAGAATTTTGACAATGTATAAACAGATGATGCTTGAATTGAGTTACCTGAGAATGCATGATTTTGTATGATTACCTAGCGTTTAAAAAAAACTTGGTTGTACACGATACTATTTATACTAAAGTGTTGCTCCCGTATTTTCATTCAAACACAAAATAGATTAATCTTTATACGTTCTTATTGTGTCAGCCAAACACTGGCTCCTGAAATTAGTAAATGTATATGAAGGGTATCATCTCCAACAAAGAGTGAAGAGTAAGTAATGCTACTTTGCAAAATCACTGTTAGGGTCTCATTTACCTTTCTTGTATGTAGCTCTTGACTCCTTCAAAGTACATAAAGATGCCTGACACCACAGCTGTCAACAAAAGCTGTGCAGATAATATACCAAACACCTTCCTCAAGAAATCTGAAAGTGAAAAGTAAGGAAAAATGTATCAGAAAGAAGGTCTGCTAATATTGTCTAGTCTATACAACTAACATTAATAAGTAAGCAATGAGGAATGATATGGCAGTTGACCTTAACATTGATTATAACTTTGGTAGTTTGGTAATGTCATTTTCACCAAACCAGGAACCCGTTTCGCAAAACTTGTCATCAGTGACAAATGACAGTCTTTGTTATAAGCTACTGAAATCTGTGCTTCTGATTGGTTATCAGATTTGTCACTGATATTTGTCATTTGTCATTGAAAAAAGGCTTTGTGAAATGGTCCCAGAAAGCAGCATCCTGTGCATGTGCATTGTGCAGTGGACCATTCTGTCTGTAAAGACCACTCTAACTTCTCAGTAGGATCATCATTTTTAAAACTTAAATCTAAGTTCAACAGCAATGATTGGAAAAACCAATAACAACTATGGGAAACAGTGTTAAGTGACAGAGGCCAAGAAATGCCAGCCTCAGCCTGGGCCTAAGAAGTGCTAGACCCAGACTCAGACTCAGACTCAGATTCAGACTTGGACAATGATAAGAAATAACTTGAATACATACTTAGGTAACCTAATTCTTGCATTATCAAGGAGTTAATGGAAAATAAATGTCTTCAATACATTTAGGAGTAATTCATTTTTGTACTGGTACTCAAGAACACCATTATTCAAACGAAACATTGTTAAATACTCACTCATTCTGATGTCAATGTGTGCAGACATAACACTAGTGCTATGGTGAAAGTCATCTAGGACAGAGTCCCCCTCCATTGATATTTTGGTTGACATCCTGATCTGCCTTGTGATCTGTTTGCTCGGATGGCAATCTACGCTGATCTGTTTAGCAGCAAACCGGTTTACGACCTACTGCTAATGTTAAAAAAACAAATGGTGACAATTTTGTACATTATTTAATTTAAAAAAAAACACATTATGGTTCCTAATTTCTTTCTCATATAGAGATGATTAATTTTAGATGCAATATGCCTGCTTAAAGAATGTCAAACAATACCTAGCTTTGGAAACATCCGTTTAGTGTAAAAAGGCATGGGAGTGTCGCTGCAAATAAGTTTTGTATAACTTGTCTTTATGCCTACTTCCCAGTAGGGGCGCTGGTCCGAGAATGAGGATCGTCCTCATAAACAAGGATATCCTCATAAACGCAGACAAAATGCGTCCTCAAAAATAAGGGTTGTCTGCATTTTCGAGGACGTTTTTTTTCATCGGCGCTCTGGGGGTTTCATGTTACAGAACCGCCCGCTGGCGATGCCAAAAATGGATTCCCCAGGGGAAAATAACCCTAGTTCACTGTCTACTTTTATGGGTTGTCCGTCTTCCCAAGGATTTATTGCTCATAATGTGAAGGTCTCTGTACAAAGTCAATGTAAAATGCATCAAGAAAATCATTGCAGAATCCTTTTTTTGCATCGCCAATGCACCGATCAAAAATATCAAACGTCTGCAAAATGCAAACGGTCCTTACTTTTGAGGACGCATCGGTCCGTGTTTACGAAGACGATCCTCGTTTATGAAGACGATCCTTATTCTCGGACCAGCGCCCCTACTGCTTCCAAGGTATGAGGTATGGTATAATGAATTCTGAGACTGACGTCAGCGACACTCACCTGCAGTTTTACACTTTATTTTCATAACATTTTCATAAAATAAGTATCAAATCGGCAAATCAAAATCAGCCATTTCCACACACACCACATTTGTTTGCGTTTCAAGCAGAATCAACATCACTATCTGCCAGAGGTCAGCATTTTTCTCACGTTTAATAATTGTACGTTTCATTATTATCAGAAACACATGGAAGGTAAGCAAAGCTGTAAAGATTTAATTCTGATAACAAATTTCCACATATTTTGTTAAGTTCTTGACTAATTTCAAAGTGCATTGAACAAGTAGAAAGACGAGTCCTGCAGCAAATTGTGAAGAAGGTAGTTTGCAAGATTCACCGTGTGCGGGAATTGATGACCCCCGGTGGGGTCACTCCTCCGCAGATGGTGACACATATGACCGTTACCACAAATGCAAATACCCCCCTATTGCGGTCAATTTCAAGGACATTTTGTGATATTTAACCCCCTTTTTTACGTCAAAACAAGGACAAAATCGTACCTTGGAATACCCCTATTTATAAGATTGTGAGGACACTTTCGCAAATTTACCCCTATTTTACCATATTTCAAGGACAAGACTCGGCTCCAAGAATTTTTTTTCCCGGTTTTCTCTATTCCCTTTTCCTGACCCCTATTTATCAATTTCGAGGACACCTGTGCACCCCTATTTTCTATATTTCGAGGAATATTTTGTCCGCGGACATTGCTTCAAATTGACCCCTTTTTCCGCGATTTTGGTAACGGTCATGCGGTCCGGAAGTCACATTTGAGTGACCCCACCGGGTGATGACCAAGTACACTGCACAGTCATTTAACTTTGACTAGACGTTCTGCTGATAATAATGATATCAATATCATGTTTCATAAATCACCAAGCACTTAAGGCTACGCCGTCCCCAGCATTTAATCATGTTCATCAGAGCAAGGCTGCCTTCAAAAAGTTCAATTCATCAGTCTATTGTATTGGCAGTTTTATGGTAGATCTACGGTACACCATTTTCAATATATGGGACCAGCACAGAGACAAATGCAAATAATTTAAGACTTTGGTCATAAATGTTTGAGTGTTGAAAGCTTTGCTGGACACATGGTATACTAGAATTTCTCTTACAGATTATTACAACATAAATACGGAATATATTACTTACTGATTACGTCGTAAAGCCTTTAAATCGACAATTTCTGTACGCACTTGACGTGGCTTTTGCAGCTTGTTTTCATCACCATCGGCATTAATGATGACGTCATTGGTACATGTACGTCATCTGGAAATGCCAGAGATTGAATATAAAATATAAGATATTCTATTCCTACTTCTTTGTATGTTTATCTGAAGATATTTGTCATGATCAAAACTTATGATTCGTGAAATAAGAGAATTTAAGGTCTTTACGACTTCCTTTGAATTTGTTTTATTCTTATTTCTATAAGAGCAAAACTTCACAGCACTTTAGATGGGGCCTTTAGATGTATGGATATCTTGCTCTCCAATTATATATTTTCATTCTTAAAAAGAAATTAATGTATTTGGGAGGAAAAATGTGTTTCTATAATTGTCTTGTACATTATATACCAAACAGATATATATTTGCTTCCAAATCAGTATAAAGTTGGATGTTAATGACACTTTATTTCACTCTTTCTCACTCTCTCTAACTCTCATTTTCAACCTCTCACTCTTCTCTTCCTCTATCTTCAACCTTCCCTCCTCTTTTACTTCTCTCCTCATCTCTCTATTCTAGTCTCCCTCTCACCTTTCTCGCTTCTATAATACTATCCTGACCATTCCCCAAAAAGTCCTTTCCTTCAAAAGTTTTCAGAACAGCTTTGAAAAACCTCAAGGGAGATATCAGAATATATTTCCAGAATCATAGACGAGTGTGAGATGATTCTAAAACAAGGAATATTTCCAATATCTCCAGAAAGAAGAACCAGACAAAAGTCATTATAATAAGAAAAATAACAAGTCAGCCAATAATTTGATAACGATAGGCATATTGACAATTGAATGTATTTATATTTCTTTCAGCTTTGTGAAAAATATAAAGCAGTTGAACACTCTACCTACTTGTGTTTCTGAGGGCATAGTGAGCTAAAACATTTGTTAATTTGCGCAAATCCTTTGACAAATGTCATTCTGTGGCTCAAATTTACTGTACAGAATTACAGTCAAATTCCAAGAAGCAATTTATTATCATGTGTTTGTAAAAGAAAGTTTAACAGTGAGTGTATACAATTTCATACATGTTTTCCAGATATATGTTGCTAGTAAAAACCTCAAAAGCATGACTGAATTTTGTTGAACCTAGTAGCAACCCATAACTGTAACCTCTGTTCTATTAAAATACAATAACAAATGTTACACTCAGGGAAAGATAATGCAATAATTTGTCATTCGATACCTGGGAATGTTATGCTCATATCAAATTTGACAAAGAAGCATTTGAATGATCATACAGTGATAAGACATAAATAATGGTCAAACTACTTTTTCTACTTTATTCATACATACATTTCCCAACATTGCATAGAGATAATACTTCTAAATCTAGGCATTATAAAACTAGCAATTCCTTAGAAACAGACTAAGAATTATTCACATAAACTTTTCACACGCAAGATTCATTTAAGCTTTTCAGGCGAAAAATGTAACAAGTCTAATGGCTGTACCTCAAAGTGTGTGTTTTACATGAAGAATGATTGAATACCATCTTTTGGCAGTTCATGCCAAGTTTGAAAGCAATCAGCCATACACCTAAAACAAATTAAAAAACTGCTCAAGTAATCTACATGAAATCAGCACAAAGTAGCATTCAACCTTCTTCTCAGCAGCATACCCATACATTTTATCTATTTGAACTTGAACACGGCTTAGAGCACTAATATGGTCCATTCATGTCATCTGTGTGAAAGATTCCAATATCCATCACTGATAAGCACATCACGAAATGATATCTTAAAGTCTCACAAGTTCTTACAGCCAGTTTCAAAGAGTTTACAGAAATGTCTGTTCAAGATGATACTAAAAGCTTTGTCACGTCTCTCCGAAAACATTTGTTGTTGAGGGTTTGCTGCTTGGAAGCACACTGGACCATACAAATCCTCGTTCCCCTCTGACGGGTACTACAGGGTACGGGCTCTTGACAAGGCGATAGTAGTCGGATGGGGCGTGGCATACAAACTCCATGAACTCTAGTGAGCGAGGGAGCTCTTCCTCCGGTCCTGTCATCATGAATGATATAAAATTAATAAAAATGGTTACTGGTTAGATATATACACTAGACCATTTACATTTGATAAGGGGAGTTTTTATGCACAGGTACTTTACTAAAACAAAACATGGTTACTGGTTAGATACATACACTAGACCATTTACATTTGATAAGGGGATTTTTATGCACAGGTACTTTACTAAAACAAAACAAAATTGCTTCATAAAGCATAGCATGACATTTAGAGGACTAGAAATGTTTTGCATTGTATTGCTAATTTTCTTGTGTTTTGGAAGGGAAAGAGGTAATCCAAGTTATAAATCTCTGTAACATATAACAATACACTAGACAGTAGTCTGTACTGAAACTGAACTATACATATGGCTTATAGGATGGGCCTTCAAATGATATATTGGTACTTTATTTGGGATTTTCTGATGAGAAAAATGGAATTCCATTGGTTGGACAGTCCACGGGGGTGTTTCACAAAACTTGTCATCAGTAACAATTGACAGTTTTTGTTATAAGCTACTGAAATCCTTGCTTCTGATTGGTTATCAGCAGATTTGTCACTGATTTTTGTCATTTGTCATTGAAAAAAAGCTTTGTGAAGCGGGTCCCATGTTACCTGTTTTTAAGGCATTTCAAATCATACTCTCTTGAGATGTATCTATGCAGCTACTCCAGCATAAACAACAGTTGCAACAAGAACAAAGAAATACATAGAGTTCAATATCTACCATTACCTAGAATATATGTGGCTGGATCAAACTTGTTCTTGTTAGTAGCCTGTGTTGGAAGGAGCCAAGTGATAATAGCACTTTTCTGTGCGTACTGATCTTGCATGAATCCTCGCAGTTGAGCATAGTATATGCCTCCTTCTACATCGAGCAGGGATACAATGTCACCAACTTGGAAGTACGTACCCTACATGGAATGAAAAGAAAAATTTTGATTAACATAAATTGTAAAACTTTTAAAACATAATTTGAATTTATAAATTCCTGGGGAGAAAGATAATGGTTATTTCCTGAACAATTGTAATTCTGAAAGAAGAAACAAATTGACTATACATAAGGCCAAATTTATAAAAAAAGTGTTCCTTGTCCCCACCCGCCTCCTTTTTTTAAAACTATTTAATTCTTATAAGAAAAAAAGAAAAAAAGCCTGTGATATAAATAGACTTCTAAAGTGATAAAAATCATTTGTTTTGTCATTCATTGCATCAGTATACTGACATATCACAATATCTGTGAATAAAATAGGCTTCGCAAAATATAATTAGCATGGCAGCCATCTTGGAAAAATTAGCAAAATAGTCATTAGTAATGCCCTGCCTCCTCCTTTTTTTAAAGTCCGGACGAGAAACATGATATTTTTGTTATGTGGCCTAAGTAGAACAAGAAATAGAGTTATCACTAACCTGGTGGAATACACTGCCTGAGGTCACAATTGTGGACACCGTTGCTGGACTCTTCAGAGGCTGCATGGGAAAAAGAATCAAAAATAATTTACAGATGGTGGGATAAACTTAAATGGAACTAACGTTTCAACTCTGGAAATAGAATGAGAATACCGGTATATCTTATTTTGTGAGACCATGGAAAGTGAGGTCTGCTGTGCAGGGGCAGATAAATTAAAGCACTACTGTAGTACTGGACGGCTTTGACTCAATATCTCTTTGTTTCTAGTACTTTTGTGTTGTTACATATTTATATTTTTAGTACTTCATTTCATTGGTGCTCTCATCAGGTGTTTCCACATCAGCTAAGTGAGCTAACAACAGTTTTACAACACAACCAGCATGCAGCATAGATCTAATAATTCTATTCTAATTTAATGACCGAACACTTCCAGGATCAGGAGTCGCATCTATTTTCATCACATCAAGCTAATCTTGAAACGTGCAGATAATATGCATGCCTCATCAGACTCATTTATATTTATCATATTCATAATCATCAGTTTGCTTGAGGGTGAGTCAGGCTGAACAGAGCTGAGCTGGGCCCTGGCCTCATTTTCACTTACATTTTTCTTAAATATGATTCGCCGATTCTTCCCTTTAGTTGATTGCGATTTTGCTGCATTGACAATCTGCCTATATCGTATCCTCTTCGCTGTCCTTCCTGTCTTCCTTCCTGCCTGACTTTTCCCTCCTCCTGATCCATTTCCACTCGATTTCCCGTTTCCATTGTTGTTGCCACTGCCACCAGCATGACCAGAATTATTCTGAGAATCGTCGCTATTATTCTTTATATAACACCCGTTACAGACTACAGAGCCTGACTTCTTTTTCCTCCACATACATGTGACCGATGTCTTGCATGAAGAACAGTATGTTTTGGGTCCAAGTGGCATTTTGATGAGCTTTTGTGTTCTAGATAAGTAGAGGTGAAATTGGAAATGTCTCGCCAACAAAACGATGTAACAATAACCAACATAAAAATGTACAGGTGGGATCGCATATATCGGTTAATTTGCAAATGAATGTGATTGATCGCTCGCGCTCGTTTAGCGCCCCTTACGGTAGATATGCTTCTTATTCTGTAGCGCAGTAAAACTTTTTCATGTGACCCCACCCCCCCCCCCCCCTAAACTATTTATAAAAAACTATAGTAAATGTTGGAAGGAGTGAAGTAAGAAGAATTTACTCATTTAGTATAGATTTGCATTCTAAGTGAATGAAAACAAAAATCAGATAAATATTGTATCAAGAGTTGGTTGGTTTAAAGGGGTTGGTTTATAGATAATTTTTCTTATCTTTAACACTTAGTCAGACATTTTATCACAGCCTCCCCACCCCCTCCCCTGTCTTGACCGAATTTCACAAATAATCTGGAGCAATATTCATGAAAACTCAAATCTCCTTATAGCTTAATTCCTTTAAATTTGGAGTTGACCTTAGGTGCACTAAGGAAATAAGGATAGCACTGTCTTTTCCAAGTGTATATAGTTTTTATGTATCTTTGAATTAAGGATATGTACTACAAACATAATCTAGATTAATCCAATTAAAATAAAACTCAAAATGAAGCAAACATAAAACTAAATATATTCACACAAGACACAATTCACTTTATTATCAGCTAATCGTATATATCTACAGAGTTCTGAACATATTCACAGTATGTACACATAGAAAATAATTTTATTTTTCAGAAATTGCATTTCATTAAAGTTACTTTTAAAGAAGCTTTGTTAGATAACTAGAGTCGCTTTTATCAACCTGACAAAAAAAGGCAAAATCTGCCAAATTAATGTTATTGTTATAAAACTTGAAATCATTAATTAAAACATTAGTACATCATGCAATTGTAGCACTAGTTATTCCTTGATAGCCCATTGCTCCGACAATTTTCTTGAAAACTGTGAATACATGGTTATATTGGAGACAATACACAATTCATGCAAATGCATTCATACAAATATTGGAAAAATCAGTTTCTAGAAAGAATTCCCCCTATAATTTATTCATATTCACAATCATAAGTTTCTCCATAAATTTATGTTGAAAAAAATCATACTCGTATTAAGATGGTAAGTATCTTACACTCTTCATCATTTCATCAATGAAGTTTGATGCAAGTTCTAAAGTTTTGAATACATGTATCCCAATAATTGAATATGATATATTGGTCATTAAAGACTTTTGTACATCCATATTAATATACAATATATAATGGAACGTGGAATGTTTTAACCTTAATCTTTAAAATCAATAAAGAGTTGTGTTTCAGTCAAACATGCCACGTGCAGTAGCAGTAAGGGGGAAACAGTAACAGAATGAAAAACACAATCACTGAGATAGAGAAAACAAATGATGCATGCAAGTTAGTCCATTATATGATCTATCTGCACTTGCATGACTTGAGGCTGTGTGCAATTATCTTACAAAGCCATCAGGCTAAGTGCAATAGGTGCACAAATAGCCTCAACCAGAGCTGATAGCTCGTAGAATGAATGAATGAAAACATGCATCGATTGTTTAAAACAACTAAACTCCTAGATCCTTATTATTTGATTTAAAATAGGATTCATTTCCAGACTGGTCCATCTAATTATCAATGTCAAACGAATCTCAAGTTTTGTAGGCTGACTTTAGTTCCCACAAATGGTGTACATGCACTGCTACGCATGTACTGAAATAGAGTATTGGCCCAAACACAGTATAAGCACACTTAATTGCTTCTATGCCCATGCACTGCTGTGCACAGCATACTTCAAAATTGTTGGATAGTACTGGAAACTACTGTACACTTTTAAAAAGAAATGTACAACTGAAATTCTCCATAAATGAATCATACTTGACCGCAATCGACCGATCATTTGATTCTAGGATCTAGGAGTGAGTTATGATCTAATGCAATAATTGGAGACAATACAGACCATCAGGGAATATCAAAGAGATACAGATTATCACTACATATTAAAGACCTCAAGGTGATATAGCTGATATACAATGTACAAAGTGCTATCATTTATAAACCATTTATGCTATGTATAAACTGAGTATGTACTGAGGATAGTGTGTTATACATGTATTACAAAAATTGATTACATGAGTGATGACATATTCTACTCACACCAAAATAGCAAAATACATTCTGAATTACATGACAGTATTGTGATAATACACTACCGTACTCACACAAGACACACAAGTAAAATCCATGAATGTCTCATAAGCAGAGATTGATTTCCAAAATGTCTGACTTTTCTCCATTAAATGTTAGATTTCCATGTATAAGTATTTATCAAGAAATGGCAATGTTCATTTCAAAGTTATAAAATTGAAAAAAACAATGTCTTCTCTGACAGTTTGATACACTATAATACACTTCGTATTTCAGGAAGAGACTGTCCAAAGAATTTCACATTTTTAGTCTGTCATCAAAGGCATCTCAAAGCTGATAAGCTGCATGTAATTCACTTTTATATCCTACTCCATACGATTCTTAAGCTATTTCGATGTCAACACAAAAGGAGAAAAATATCATTAGGTAGTCTAAATAATTTCTGGTCATTAAAGCACAAATATTGAACATAACTACATAACATTTACCTTGTGCAAGTTCTTGAAAATTAATCACAAATTTGGTGACAAAATTAACAGGCCCTATTTCATAAGAAACATTTCCTATCCATTTCAAATCATTAAAATGATAACAAGTAATGCCGTACTACATTCTAGATAGAAAATAAATATTTGAGAAAATCTGTTATCATACACATCGTCTGGAGAAGGCTGATTGAAATTTTGAAATCACGTCTTTCCATAGAAAATATTTTTTATTATTCTAACTGATAAAATAACAAATATTTCCTCCATTTTCATCATATTTACAATTTACAAATCACACACACACAAATATATTCTGTTTAGACAAGAGGAAAAAAAGCCAGCCCTTTTCTTTACCTAAAGGTCATTGGCTCCGAATATGCATTGCAGTCTGCAATGAAGACACAAATTAACAAAGTCTTTAAAAAGAATTTTAATTATTTGCCTGCTTCACCAGACTAGTAAAGTAGAAGTGTTGGACAGTTCTTGGGACAAAGACTTTGCCCTATATTATAATGCAAGGCAGCTAATTGCAACACTCAATTCAACAAACAGAAAACTCCTTTTCCCGTTTCAAATCAACAAAGCAAATGCTGATAGAAACATTTATATTCATTTATTGAATATAATAAAAACATATATTCACTTAAATATCAATTGTGGTAAAATACAGTAATATACTTTTTTCACAGACATATAAAAGGTATGTTATGTGAGAAATATATTACAGAAGATCCTGACATACACATATGATAATAATATAGCATTTAAAGCTTTTCACAGGTGTCAAAAATCATATTCAGTATTCACTGATTTAAAGCTACTGCATTCATAATCTCCATTCTATGGTATCATTACACTATTTAAAGGTATCATGAGGTGATTTATCTCATCGCACCATTTCAACATTTCCTGGTTCAAATGCAAGGATTTCGCTAGCTTAAAACAGTTATTGTAACTTGTCATTGGTAACAAGTTTTATGAAATAGGACCCTGGTGGTTCTTGTATTCAAACTAGAGGAACAAGATAATTCAGTATAAAGGGAATGACAGAAAAATGATATTCCATCATCCCAGTCAAAACCTTTGCCTCCTTCATAGGTGAGGGGTGGTTATTTAAGTAACAATAAATTTCACATGTATCGTATATTAAAGAGGCTTTGTGAATTATAAGTTATTTATAAATCATAGATGGTTAAAACTAAACATCCTTGATTGAAGAGGATGGAATGACTTGATTGACTCATCTCGTAAAGGCTATACTATTGACCATCTTGCCGATCTTCTCCTCGTTCCTAAGGATGTTTGCTTTGACTGCAGCGATGGTGTCTACTTGGTCCTCTATCGATTGGTCTAGCTGGGCCAACTGGGCTTGAAGAGGTTCCAATTCTGAGTCCGTAATCCTGCAAAAAACAAAATAATCCAACAAATTTAGAGTCTAAAAAAACTAAAACTTTTTGTCCACATAAGGAAAACACTAACCTAATCACTTGTTTCATATACCAATGTTGACATGACATTATTAAATAGAAGTGCATTGCCTGCCCAAAAAGGTAATTAAAATTATTGTTTCTTGTATGTCTGTACATTTTAATAAGTTTTTGTAAAGTAGGAAAGTTAGTTTGACACATACGGAACTGACCTGTATACCTTACAGCAGAATATCCCACCCCCCCCCCCCAAAAAAAAAAAACTGACTGATATCAATCATCTGAGTTCCTGGAAGACATTGTGAATCCATTTTTTACAATTAAATGCCATTTCAACAATAATGTCAACATAGTGTCAACATCAGGAAAGTGCATACCAACATACTGGCAGAGGAAATGTGTGGACCAATGGCAGCACTAGAAGTTAAATTTATAATAGATGCCACAACTCTCTATATGAAGATGATCTACCGTAAATCTCCGTGTATAAGGCGCACTTTTTTTCCGTCGGGAAAAATCAAAAGTCGGGGGTGCGCCGTATACACAGGTACAGGATATTTTGAGTTCTCAAAATGCAACTTTTTAACGGTTTCCGAAAATCTCTGTGTCTCAACATGAATTACATAATGCAAATAAAGAATAGGATCTACTATTTGAAGTTAAACTACATTCCTAAATTGAAGGGAAGAGAGTTTTTTGTTTTTTTGTTTTTTTTCAGTCTCGATAAATTATGCCCCTTCACAAAGCACTTTGCCGGCCGAAGCTCTGCCGTGTCTCCAGCTCACTCACCTGTATCATGCAGCTCACTCACACTGGGGATATCGAATCACCACTCGAAAACTTTAACTAGCCTGTCTAAATTTCGGTTTGGACTCGGGAGGACTAGCTGTCATCTTTAGTTTTAAAAACAACATTGTTACTATTCTTTTTTACTTTGACTTTTTGACTGTAAAGTCGTAATAAATAAAAAGTCCTTCCCAATTCCCAGCATCATGGCTTTGGTTTCCGAACGAAACCGCTCGCTGAAATAAGAGCCGATTCAGTTGGTGTCGGCAAGAAAGCAAATCCAAAAGGATTTTTTTTTTTTTTTTTTTTTTAAATCTCAAAAATAGGGGTGCGCCTTATACACAGGTGCGCCTTATACACGGAGATTTACGGTAATTGACCGTTTTACTAGCATATTCACAAGTTATGCATACTATTTAAACATAGGTTGCTCTAGACAGCCTGAAAGCTTGCCTGAGGCTTGTCTGTCATGGCAAGAATTTATGTATGCAGGCTGGGTTCCAAGTATTGTAGTTCATTCTTTAATATCAGGTTAATGGAATAACTTGTCACTAGGTTCCCCAAGAAAGAAACATCCATAAATATTAATATTTTAGTAAACTGGGGCCTGTTGCACAAAACTTACCGTTGATGGTAACTTTGCCATCAATGGTAACTACCATGGAAACCTTGATTTTGATTGGCTGTTGAGCCCTGTTACCATGGTAGTTGCCATTGATGGCTAAGTTACCATCAATGATAAGTTTGATGCCACGGGCCCAGGCCTAATTAAGCCTAGCTCTTACCCCTGTTCCCGCTTGATGGCCAGACCGTGTTCCTTGTTCTCTCTCTGCCACATCTCCAGTTCCTTCTGCATGCTGTCCACATCCTCCTGCAGATAGTCCATGATCTTTCCTAGAGGGTTGGCACTACGTGTCAAGGTCTGGATGGCACTACGAAGCTTCTCTACTTCACGCTGGACTAGCTCACGCTCTTTACGTCTGGCCGGATCCAACACGACGGGCTTATCCTGCCATCAACATAAAACATGTATACCAGTAAGCCTTCAGGTCGTATAAACATTTGAGATGCCCGAACACATTTGTTATTGAATACAAATACAGAGAAACCTGTATATAAAGACAGCTCAAGGGAGACAAGAAAATTGGTCCTTATAGACAGATGGTCTTTAAGTACAGATTCCTTTAGTACAGGTTTCAATGAACACCAATTTTCAAGGGAAATGAAAAATATGGTCTTAATGGACAAGTGGTCTTTCTATACAGGTGGTGGTGGGTGGCTACAACAGGTTTGACTGTAATATCACTGTACAACTTACCTTACAGATAAAATGTTCCTTTCAAGCTATGATTTAAAAAAAAACATATATACCATCAGAAAAGAGAGAGTTGCCAGTTCTTATTCATGTCCTACAACTGCCAGATGATAATTTTGGATTACTTTGAATTTACAAAATAAATGTACCCAACCAATGATAATGTTGACAGATTTTGTCCACACCTTCCCAATTCCCATATCAAAATACCGTATTTGCCGGCGTAAAGGCCGCAGTATTTTTGGAAGAGAAAATATCAAAAAGTTGGGGTGCGGCCTTTACGGTGAAACAGGAAAAAAATAAAAAAAGTCAAAACCAGCACGAATTTGTACATATGGGATTAGATCTACGAATGGTACAATAACTATACATTTCCACACATCTTACTGACAATTTTATCTTGCATTGTTGACATGAAGACGAAAATAAACTTTCAAAAACAACATCTGCCGATAGATTTTGATCTAAGTTCGTGCCAATGCATTGCAAAAGTAAAAGAAGGGCCTGTTTAACGGAGCTACCGCGAAGCATCCAGCACGCGAAGTCGCCATTTTCAATCCATTTCAATGACTACATCACAGAAAACTGCAGAGTATGGTATCAGTGCGTGATGGCCGAGCGGTTTAAGGCGGTGATTTTAGTCACATCAACATTTGTACGCAAGAGATCGAGTCCCGACTTTGGAAAAAGACTTTTTTTTTTTTGGTCAAAATCGGGGGTGCGGCCTACCTTTCTTTACGTTTGTGTTTCAGACTTTGCTTTTTTATAATAAAATGTCAGCAATATATAATCTTGATGCTCCTAACAGAACAAAACAAGGTGACTTACATCTTCCTTATTTTGCGATCCTTCCAGCTCTTTCTTGGTTTCTAAGATCTTCTTGACCAGTCCTCCATGCTCACCGTCATCCTCCATAGAATCACTTGCTTGAGGCTACAAGAGAATCATATCGCATTCATACTGGATTACAGAGGTTATCAACTATTTTTAAGGAGACTCCTTATCTTTAGCTAGGCCAACAATGTATTCTAAGACAATTCTCCTAATAATAATATTCCACTCCATTCCCAACCATTTCAAGGAGACTATTTATCTTTAGCTATAGGCCAACAATTCTAAGACAATTTTGATAATACAGAGTTATAATATTCCACTCGTGTATAGCATAATACATTATGATGTAATATGTGATATATGCTTAATCTGAAGAACCTCTATATACATAGCATGAATTTCCTTACAGTAAGACGCAGCTTGAGTGATTACCAGTTTTGAAAGTCATAGAAGTGTTTATAATAACCTAAGCCTAGAGAATGTAAATTGAATACTCTTGGGCATATCATTAAGCTAATCTAATCAAATGAATGTATTTTTTTCTTTAATAATGTACTATGACATGAAAGAGATATCAAAGCTGCTGTCATTGATAACCGATACTTCTCCAAAATTGCTGATTTGTCTAAAAGACTTTTCTCCTATCAAGTTAATGTACTTTTACAACTTCCTCTTTTACTTCTTTTCTTCATGTTTCTCCTCTCCCTATTTCTGACTTTATGTTATCTTCTGTTTTCTTATTTTTGTTGCCCAAGCAATCTTACCATATCAACTATTTATATTTCAATATTGACAAATCAATTGTAACTGTGTTTTGTGTTTGAATATGCAATTAGTCTTTTAACTGTACACATGACCAATTTAGCCATTGGGCTGGGACACATGTTTTTAATAAACCTTGAATTGAATTGAATTGAATTGAATTGAATTAATTTGATTTGATGAGTCCTCCAGATTAACCCGAGAAAGGCAGTGAGATCTTACCCTAGGTTCATCCTCCATAGATGGCTGAGTATCCTCCACTACAAAGATATCATCTTCATCATCATCATCATTGTCAACGATCACATTAGATACCGGCTTGCCACTCCCGATCCTGCACCATAACAGAAAACAAAAGGATTAAAGTTCAATATGTGAAATAGATTCCATGAAAACAGTTACCAGGCATAGTGGCAACCTGTCATTGGTTAAGATAGTGAAATCAATCATGAATCAATTGTTGCCCTGTTAAGACTACCAGTATTTATAATATTAAAGCCTATGTGCACTAGTTTTGCCAGGAGGGATTAGACCTCCCTGCATGGTCACTGCCAGTTGGTTATCTCATCACTTAAAAGTATTACAAAGTTTTGGGAAATTTTGAAAAATGGGTGGATAGCGATTCTTTACAATTTTGATATATTTGGATGCCCCTGTGGATGTAATAACAGCACTATAAATTTTAGCCCCTAAAACGCTTTTGTTTTCGAGAAAAATTGAATATAAAGATTTACCGGTGCTCCCGGTAAATTTTGATAAATTTCAAATAGCTCCTACGGCCGTACTATGGTAGCTGCGAACATGAAAATCTCAGAATATGTAGTTGTGGTATATAATTTGCGAACGGGAATAGCTAGTCGGTCGATATTAGTCAAGATACATTGTTTTATAGCTTAATTAATATCTTGACCTTGAGAGGGAGCTATACAACATAAAGTGATTATTATTTATAATTTCATAACTGAAGACTCGATTTCGACCGCGACGACGATTACTGAATATTGTAGGATCGCTTATGCTTCAAATATGTTCATTTGAACGAAATTCATGACCCCATACCAAAACTTTGTATTACCTTTAAGCTCTCAATTAACATAAGATAAAGGGAACCATGGGGACCAACGATTAGGTATTGTTTGCTATATAGAGGGCGCAAGTAGCTACATTAGTACAGTCCCGCTTTAAACTACAAGTCACAATCTTTCTTCTTTTGATCAACACAAACCCTGATATATTAATGAAGACAAACATGCCATATCTAGGAGAAGGACACAGGCCTTGAGCACTGGATGTACAAAATCATGCAATACAGAAGATATCATTTTCTCACTAACATCACCATAATCTGCTCAAGGGTCTACGATTAGAGGTGCAAACATGGATGACAACTCACCTTGAAGTATCTTCTGTAGAATCCTGTTTCTTGAGCCTTGGAGGAGCAGGTCTTGCACTGCTGGGACGGGCCATCCTACGACTATAATCAAACATTATATAGTGATATCATAATGTTTTATATTCGTATAACCAGATATTAATTGACACTTACAGGCGACCTATAGACACACAGGCGCTCAAAACGTTTTAAAAATGTGGAAGTTTTTACATAGGGCTCGTACTTACAGACTGTAAAACTTTCTATCTGAAGGCCTGGGCCCTGTCTAACAAAGAGTTGCAATTAATCGCAACTTATTTGCAATTGATATCAATCCCGTCTATGTACGGAATAGATAGGAGACTGGAAACTTGTGATTGATTGGAAGACTTACAATTGATTCGTAACTCTTTGTAAGACAGTACAAATCAATATCAATTGCTTCAATTGTACCTGTAAAATGAGACTGTATTCCATTTAATTTGCTTTCTCCAAAAAAAGATGAGATATTTGCAGACAAGATACTTCGATCTCTAACTTTAATGACTAAAATGATTGACCGAGTACCGGCACATAGAACAAATCTTCAACAAGTGAGAGGGGTCATTTTCAAATCGGAATGTTTTCTTTGAAATCCTAGATATGTTACTGACCTTGCAGCAACCTGAGGGGGTAGTGCATCATCTGCGGTGAGACCACCTTCGCCATTCTCCTTACTGGTCTTAGACCGATGTTTGGCACTCTCCTGACGTCCATCAAGTTCTAAGATTTGGTACAAAATAAATATATTAGTTAATGTCAGTCATTTCATTGCTAAATATATTGTCTATGACATTGAATATGATATACATTGAAAATGATAATACACTTAGTAATAATATCTTGCATTTAGACAGCACATTACATTGATAATTCTATTGTGCTGTACTATGTCATTATTACCCCCCCCCCCCCCATCACTTCATTTCAAACCTACATGCAAGTGTAAACCATTTCCACTCCCTAAGGGTGTACTCCTACCCCCTCATAGCTAGGCACTGTTCACTACTAGCAGCCTTTTCACACACAGCTAAAATTCATCGTATCTAGAGATGATTAGTATAAACATGTTTAACTCAACAGTTTTAAACACCTTTAGAGAAAATTTTCCGTGTGAACATCGTTTATACGATGTTCGGATAGATACGAAGTCGCGATTCATACGCCCCTCAAAGCAGGCTGCAGATACAAAGTTCGTATCTAGAGAGCTTGACATTTTGTGTGTGAACGGTTTAAACGTGTTTAAACTGGATGGAGCGTGTGCTTTGTTTGATATGACCTGACCTTCAATGCGCAATGGCACTACTGCGCATTTTAAGACCAGTAGTTAATCACGAAACGATTAACTATCGCACCGAAATTTCTGTGTGTGAATGATGTCGTATGTACAGCTGATTAGTTTAAAGCCCTTTAAACTAATCATGTTTATAGAATTTTAGCTGTGTGTGAAAAGGCTGATGAATGCATTGCAGGGCAATGTCAAAGGTCACAGGTACCCTCCTTCTCCTGGGTACGAGCTAGAGGCATTTAATGTGACACACCACAGGACACTGGTGCTGAAGCGGGGAATCGAACGAAGGACTTTTGTCCTCTACCAATTTTTTTCTCACTTTGTGCAACCGACTTTGGTGCAGAATAGCCTTGTGCTATACAAGTCTATACTATTACTACTGCTATAGCTGCTGCTACTATACTGCTGCTATTACTACTACTATTCATGACAAATCTGAACAACAGCACGTAGATGGACAATACAGCCACTTTGAGTTCTGGTTAGAATCACAGATTGTCTTGCATGAACTAAATGGGATAATGAAATACCATATGTACATGTAATTGTAAAATCTGTTTAACATTTAACAGTTTTCTTTCTTCTACCTAATGTTGTGTCAAATTGCAACACATCGGGCCTATCTATTTTTTGTTATAGATAAGTCATCTCAAATATATATCATGTTACCTTGGTGTTGTTGTTTTTAATAAGTATTAATCAATTAATATCTTATAATCTAATTTTTACCCACACAAAATTCACCCTGTAGTTTATTCATTAAGATCTACAAGATAAAAAGATTCTATCAAACCCCTTCCCTGAGTTTTGTTACCTGATTTTACAAAATTGTCACTGTGCTGTACAGATACTATGTACAAATTTGCACATATTATTTCTATCTAGCTACAGTGCCAGGAAAGCCAGTCAAAGGCGCAAATTATAACATACGCTACCTAAACAATATACACCAGCAACAGGAGCAAGACAAGTGAAATATGACAATGGTAATCTTATCACAGTTTGCTCACAGTACAATAATAATACATATTGAGATAAAAATGGAAATCTAATACAGAATGTATGTAGATCACAAGAGCAAGTACAAAGTAGAGGTTCATTGATTTTCAATATTGAATTAATTTGTATGATTGCATTAGAGAAGGTTAGATAGAACAAGTGTATTGAAAATCCCCACTTGGAAACTTTCAAAGTAAATGGTGTATACCCCCCCCCCCCCCCTCCCACTGTAGCACTTGAAGGGCTCTATACCACTGCTGAGATTGGTCCAAAATTGGATGGGCTGATTTCAATGTTTTTTTTTATTAATCATTTATCCTTACTCTGAATGTTTATGTGCACAGGATTATAATCATCATCATCAGCATCACTTCCCTTTTATAATGGTGTGAAATAAATTTGTGTATAAAATCAATAAAAATCTTATAATTGAGAAATAATTGCACTGAAAATATGTTCATTAGGGAGAGGTCGTCGTCTGCTTACGCACAATTGGTCCATGATGTGATGTCATCAAAACATTGCTAAATTTGTTTATCCTAGACCCTGAGGGGTGATTTTATTTGTGTTAATTCTTAAATGTCCAAGACACAGTTGACCTAAACTAATTTGATTGTCATCTACAACCTCTCTAGTTTGTATAGATAAATTATTGGCCATACTATTTTCAATGAATGTAATGCAAAGTTTTGGCACATTTTGAAAATTAGATTGATAGTAATTCTTTAAAATGTTGATATATTTGGATGCCCCTGTGGATGTATAATTATAAGCACTGGAAAATTCAGCCCCTAAAACACTTCTGCTTTCGAGAAATTGAATAATAAAAAATTAACCGGTGCTCCCGGTAAATTTCAAATATTTTAAATAGCGTGACCATGACAATCTCAGAATATGCAGTTCTGATACATAATTTCCAAACGGGAATAGCAAATCGGTCAATCATAGTCGAGAACATTGTTTTAGGGCTAAAGTAATATCAGTCTTGAGAGGGCGCTATACAACATAAAGAGTTTATTATTTACAATTTCATAACATTAGACTCAATTTCAACCGCGACAATGATCATTTAATATTGTAAAATTGGGTATGCTTCCAATATGTTCATTTGAACCAAATTCATGACCCCATACCAAAACATTGTAATCCCTTTAAGGCTCCCATCCATTCTGAATAGAGGAAGTCCTTTCATTCGATAATATGAATAGCTTTTGCAGCACATTCTACACAATACAGATAGACAATCAGCCTTACTAGAAGGCAGGTGCATTTTATAGTGAAGAGTGTGATATACAGATTATCAAACAGTATAGTGACTATCAAACAGGAAACAAAAATCATGTGAATTAATGACACAAATTGAGAAAAATCATATGGTTAGGTTAGGTTAGGTGATCCTGCATGAATTCAATCTTTCTTGGAGAACAGAGTCAGCATGGCATGTAATACTGAAATATTGATCAGTGCAGTTTGTAAAAAGAGAAAAAAAGATTCAACATAATATAGATAGAGAGAGAGAAGGTAGAGAGAGGAAAAAAAAGGAAGATAGAAATTGCTAGAGAAAAAAAAGGAAGATAGAAATTGCTAGAGAAAAAAAAGGAGATATGCGATTGAGATAAAGAGATGTAAATAGATGTAAGTAAGTGACCACACTTTTAGATGAAGAAAAAAATTCCAAATAAAATTTAGTTGAATACTGAAAATACTTTAAAAAAATAAATAAACAATCACAGAAGGATTTCTTTCCCTATTTTACCAGGAGAAACATACTCCATTGTCAAACAACTACTCTTCCAAATTCTCTTGAACAATATAAATGTGAAACAATTAATATTATTTGAAAACATGCATAAACATCATTTTGGGCACTTTTTTATAGACTTTTAAATATTTCCTTTCAAAAAAAAACATTGGAAAGGTCTTGTCTATATTTGTGGGAAGAACAATTACAAAAACTGAAGCAACTTTTAGAAATTGTGAATCTGCTTTTGGTAACCAAAGCTACAAATACATCACAAAAACGTGAAGAAAGATTAAATGTAATAAATCAATGAAAGATACATTTCCATTTCTAGTTTCAAAGCTTTATCATGGATGCTTAAGAAATATTAATTACACACATGATGACTGACAGAGAAATATCTGCGAGAAAAAAAATATTAGCTAGAGAGTGATAGATATCTATGTACAACTGTAAAACCATCAACTTTTGCAACAGGAAACTTGCATGAAATGTAAACATGGAAGAAAATTCTAGAAATCTTTTTGTTGGCTGTGATTTGATAACTTTGTAACATAAAACTTGGGCAATCTGAAAATTTTGAGCCATTTGCAAAAATTTGCAAAACTTTCAAGTGTAATTTTTGCTGGACAAAACTTATTTGTCAGCTGTGATTCAATAACTTTTGTAACATAACATTTTTTTGAAAATATGAAAATATGAGCCACTTGCAAAAATTTGTAAAAGTTTCAAGTGTTTCAGGCATGCCAAAGTTCCTGGATTCATTGCATACATCTCTATTTCAAGAGCTTCACAAAATTCTTTTAGATGCTACAGAAAACTGAACACAAAACAAATTACAAAACGCAATGAGTGAAATAGGATAGAAACTGTCGCAAAATCTATGACTGTTAGCTCAAAAAAGATGGATGTCTGTCTACTAGAAGATAAACCAAAAAACAAGAATTATTTTTGATAGTCATACCTCCCTCTCCATCAGAATCTGTTGTACATAAAATCATAACAGAAATGCAAACAATAGTCAAATCAAGGGGCATAATGTATAAATTCATGTGTTAGTATATGTACAGAAAATTGTGAGTTTAATACAACATGCTTTAAATATGATGTCTTGTATATGCATGGTGGGGATTTGTTTAATTTTGGATAAATATTGTGGAATATCTGCACAAATATATATGTACCTGTGCAAAGTGAAGGGAGATATTGAACTACATTTATATCTCATCAAGTGGGAAATACTAGTACCTTTTGCACATGTAAATAATGTGCATGCATACATATCAAATATACATGTACATGTAGGTGCAAACTACCCAATGCTGTAATTTTGGGCTTGTGAACAACAAACAGCAGGTATCTTCCATTTTACTCAAATAATAAAAATAATGATGGAAATAAAGAAATAATCCACTCCTTAATGATTTCCTCCGAAAAAACTAAATCTTTCTAGGGTTCAGGAAGCAGTGAATTCATATGGTCCTTTTTTTTTTCTTGAAAAAAATATCTTCACCACAGCATTAATCTTAATATCATAGATTCATATTAGGACATTTACCCTCTAGGTGATCACTCTGAAACAATGACCCACAGAATTACTTACTCCCAGACAAATACCCACTGATTGTAAGCCATTCCATAGAACCACAAATAAACGATCTACTTCAAATGAAAGTTATCGCCCGATGTTATTGTTAGTTTTACCAAAACAATACCTCCACTACTTTTACACTAGTATTGATTGGGAGTACTTTTGCTGGGCTTACTTTGAATCATCGGGTCCAGTAGGGTGGTCGCATTACACAACCTTTTTTAGATTTGCCAGGAGGGTACATTGGACCAGACCACTTGTAGATGAGAGGGGTTTATTTCACAAACATTACCCCCTCAATTCCGTGAATAAGGAGGCGGGTTTGACGAAAGGTTGAGTGACGCGACCATCCGACCTGATGACCCGTTGATTCGAAGTAAGCCCTTGTGCTTTGCCTTGCTTAATTAGACCTTACTGGTAAATTATTGAATATCTTATGATCATGACATTTTTTTTTATAAACAGGATATCTCAAGAAAGTTGATGTAATATGCTGGACTTACCATCACCGTCTTTAGTTTGTCTCCTCCTGCTACCTTTGGCTGATGAAGGTCGAGGGATACGGTTACTACTTCCATTATCTTCACCCTGTATACAAAGAACAGAAACAATCAATCATCAGCTCAAGGCTGTCTCAAAGAACCAAGATCATGTTTGATACAAACATCCAAGTGTAGTATAATGTAAGGCAACACAACATAGAGCTTGAAGAGTGTTAACTTTAATACAAAAATTTATCCTGATTTAATGCCCCTCTGGCACTCAACAGATGGTATGAACATCCTGTGGTCAAAGACCTTTACAGATCAGTACAAGACCCCTTTAACCCATTGAGTACTACAGCCACATATATTTCAGGCTGGCTTATATGGAGAAGTGTGTGTTAAGCTAAAATATAATTAGAATCAACAGGTTTTAAGACATCTCATTCACCAATAGTACAGCAGTCACAGCAAACTCCTGACAATAATTTTTTTTTAAACCCAACATAATCCTTGATAGTATAAGAATAAACTGGACTATTTAGTTCTTAATAAATATTTTCATCTGAATTGAGTAATATTTATAATTCTAATCCAGAACCATACCTTACACATTGTACTGTGCAATATTCTGTTCTGCACAGCTTGCAAAAGTACTACCATGTACTTCAATCAAGATTCACACTCCATATTCAAAGAGCAATACATGTAATCCTCGATTAACAACACACAAAAATAACATTCAAAAGTTTTCAAACCATCTGGTAGGTAAGTGCTATCACAATAGTATATTGTTTTTGTTTGTTTTTAACAATCAGGCTAAAACCACTTAATAATTCAAATGACATGGAATTAATTATTAATGGCTATAATTCATCATTATATTTTGACTCTTGCTCTGTGCAGATATTTCAAGGAATTGGTAAAAGGAGAAGGAAAAAAAGAATGTGTCCTTGACTATAACCAGTACACAGTAGAAAATATTAATACTTTTAATCTTTTTATTAATTTGCCCCATGACAGTTAGTTTCACATTAATATGAAAACAGGATTTCCAAAAATATAGATTATTCTTTGGAAATATAATTTCAGATATGCTGTTAATGTATCAGCAAAATGAAGGGTTATGTTATTTGACCCCAAAAAGCAAAACAAAATAAAACAACAACACTATATATTAGTAGAAAATTTAGAGCTTTCTTTTATTTTTCACTTAGTCTAAGATTATGCATCGAGTCAGCTGTTTAATTTGAAACTCAAACATGCAATTTTATGTTAAAAAGTTATTTCCCAGAACTTTATACTCCAACATAAATTCAAGAATCTAGCACTGTTCAGTGACAACAGCAACAACAATCTCTTCAAAGGTAATAAATTGCGATGAAAGTATAAATGGGCTCTAAATTGAAGGCCCTTAAACAAGAAAATGTGTTAGTGTGTAATGGACTATAAATTGGATATTGTATCACACAGATCCTCACAATCATGACATATAGTACTTGAATGTATGTGGAAAGGTGAAAAGTACAGTGAATCAACAGATATTTGTAACGGTCAAATTAATTTTGAATATCGTTTTAAAAAAAATTTAGTCTAGAAAATAAATATCTGGAATTAATCATTTAAAGAAAAATCGCTGAAACCTAGTTTCCATTTGTTTTCTTAATTTGGTGGGAGATTCCTAACAATAGATCTCTTCAATATACCACTGGATTCATGGAACTTCAAGTTTTTAGGTCTACAAAAGGGACGAACCATCTTTAAGATCTACCGGTACATAGTACATACACTGTCACTGTACACGTACATGATGTTTCCTAATTCTTACTACCTGTATTATTAAAGCTGTTATTGAATCCCTAGACTATGCTGATTTGAAAGCAACAATTTTAAAACAACTCATCAGTGGAAAGTTTAATATACTCTTACAGTGACATACAAACAATATCAAAATTGGGAACACAACATTTTTTTCTTCTTCATGTGATAAGATTGCATCAAGTTGATAGACATTGCATATCATATCAAGAGCCAAAAGATAAAGACAATCCACTTCACAAAAATCCTCCAAAATTAAATGACAACGATTCTGCAATTACAACCTTCTCTTCAAAATGCTACTTACCATCCAGATATACTAGTGTACATGAATTTTGTGAATGCAGATAAAGAAATTATTTAGATAATGTTTCTTTCTCTTTAAAATCACCAATGAAGTCTACTAAAAACGTGAGCAAGTGTACAAATGCAGATGCTGATCATCTATTTCTTTCGGTGAAACACTGCAATGCTTTGAGCAAATAGCTATATCCAAATATATAAATATCATTTCTATATTTTACAACCAAGCTTTGGATGTTTAATTACATGACAAATTTACATAACTGGATCAATCGAGTGAGTGACTACTAGATGAATGCTCAAATCATGTGTGCTAATGATAAAGTTAACCACATCATCGATAGCCATCCTTCTTCCGCAAATAATTTTATAATGTTTTATAATGTTTGAGGAAATTAAGTATTTATGACAGTTTATCATTTCGTTTTTGAAAATAATTGTATTTGCTTATTTATGATTCATTGTCAGAAAAATACTTATTGTACTCTATATTATTATTGTTATCGAAAAACTGTATAATTAATGAATGCAGAAGAAAAAATAAAATAAAAATAAAATAAAATATACTAGTGCATACAATATGTCAGGGTGAAGATGGTCATCAGTCTTTACAAGCTTTATTTACACATTTCCTATTTTAGAGAGAACTAATCTATGAAAAAATGTAAAATAAGAATAATGGTTGGTTCAGCATACTGGTAAACACTAATAGTTGTTAGTGCACCCAAAACGTGCTCTATAATTTTCTATAAGAATGGGTGACATATTAATGATGTTAAATGTATTTTATTTTAAGTTTATTAGGCATTAGTGATTTTATTTTCAAAACAACTACAACAACAAGCTGAATACCTCAGGTACTGGTGGTCTTAAGTCCTGCTAGATTTGTAGAAAGGAAACAAGGAAGGTAAAGGAAGAAATGTCATACTACTTTGATACAAGAACTTTGACTTAGCCCATAAACACACACAATAATGAATGAAATAAATCAACAGTTTCCTTCTTCTTAAAGAATCTCCCACAATATTATTTCCATATATAACTCATGCTGACTTTTCCTTTAAAAAAATGACTACAACTTGAGTGTTGCAGAGCCTTTGATATTAAACACATCAAATTTGTAATCATGTCACAAATGCTTTGAATAGACTTTACAGCAATTTCTAATGACATTTGAAGGAAGTTAGACTGACAAAGTCCTCAATAAAATGGACTGTCTCTAGATTATCTAGTATATGCCCTTCCACTACCTTCTTTTTTCAGCCTGCGAGATAGACTAGCAAACTATTTTTTTTAAAGGGGGAAGAGTACATGAACCAAAAATAAAGAGTATAAAATAATGCCAATTTATTTGGTACTATGAAATATTATTAACTGCTCACATAGAATTTTCAGTCAACCTGCTTTCACAAATATTTAAATGTGACGTGCATGGGGAAAAAATATCACATCTGAAATGTCACTTTATTACACACAAAATTCCTTTCAAACATGTGCACATAGCATGATAGCAAACAATACCCATCATGTGCAACTTGCTGAACACAAAATAAACCAAGTTGGATTAAGATCATTGAAAATTTAAAATCTTCTTGATTCTTCTTGATCTTCAGTACTGGCGGAGTATGTTTCTGTGTTACCATAAATATCAAGATTACCTGAGTAGTACTACTGGCACTGCAATATGATGTTAATAATTATGAGGAAACACAGAGGACAAAATGTGTCAGGATATATTTCTAACGTTTGCTCATGTAGTGAATAACCTTCAATTTTGTTGTCTGTTTGACACTACTTCAACATCAATTGTTATACTAGCAAATTATGCTTAATGGGAGCACCAAAATGAACCATCACAAAAACAAATGAAGACAATTGTAGCCATTAAGGAACAGAAAGAAATGTTTGGGAGATGAAAGATGATTCCCTGGTGTGTAATTAAGAATGAAATTCTAATAATTAAAAGCTACGTGTACAATAATGGATAATATAAAGTGTACCACATAGTCTCTGGACAATCAGGCAAGGACATGTTTTCCATTATCAATGAGCTACATGTAATTAGCCAATCAGTTGGAAACTAATTAGCACTTCAAATGATAATAAGCGGCAAGGGAGGCAAGGGGTGCATGTAAATGGCACAGGGAAGGAAGGGGGAAGGGGGCACTGCACACTTTTTAATACCATTGACATTATCCATACAGCAACACAAGTAATAACAATTATACATGGTGTATACCAAAATCCCTGTTAAAAGTATCTTAGTATAAATTTGTGCTCTATCCTTGTTTTTCCACCCTTGTTAATGTAAACAAACTATAAATATATAAATTAATTTACTGGTAAATTTTGTCTCTTTCTAATACTAATACCACAATGATAATTACACAAAAACTAGACATACCTGTACATGTATGTATTTTTTCTCTGAAGTGTTGTAAGTGCTAACATTAATCTAAATGCATAAATCTACGATACTACCGGGTACTTAACATTTTTAAGAGAAAATAAAATTGTGAAAATTTCATTTCTGGGTTTTCTCAATTATGATCTACTCTTCTTTACTAACACTTCTGGGTCCCTTTCTGCACTACTATTAGCCAACTTCATGTTCATTCCAAATCACATAAAAGCAGATGTGCATAATGACATAGCTATACATTTGAACAGCCCAAAAGATGGCTCTTCAGTGTTTATAGCATGTGTCCATACAAGGTTCATTCTGATTCAATTAGCCTTACTTTATTGTAAAATTTGTGAATCTCAGTGAGTGACAAAATAATTTGTGCTTTAAATTTTCTCTTTCTGGACTGACTTTGTGATTGAAAAGATAATTCGGTACAGACAAATGTCTATCAATGTATCATTTTGGCAATTTTGAAAACTACCGTAATTAAATTATAACAAAGTTCATTTTTTACATCTTTAAATGGGTGGGGGGGGGGGGGGCTTGCATGGACACACTCTACAAGATGTGTATAGTGGGTTAATACAGCACACATTAGTGGATAAGTGCATTTTATAATACACAACAGTTTTACCTCTGATTCATCACTCTATAGATCATGCAAGAAAAGGGTTGGCAATATTAAAAAGAGAAGGAGAGAAGATGGATAAGCATGCAAACAAAAATCCAAGAGATGAGTCATTCACACATATTTCAATATACGGTATATGTATCACTTTGTATGGCTTGCAACGCCTTTCTCAAATAAGTTGCATTTAAAAGCAGTCAAAAGCAGGAATCATGCACAGTATTATTGGCAAGTCTACTTGATATACACTGGTTTTAGATGAGTGGCATTTAGAAATTAACTACTGCATCTTTATATTTACAGAGATGTTAACCTCTTGACACAAAACCCTAGAAAAATCAGATTTTCACGAAAACTCGACACTACCACTGGCGCATTGGCCCTGAGCCAGTAAAATTTCAGAAAAGCGTTATACTGGTAAGAACAGTCAAGTAAAATGTTTGCTCTTTCATTAAAATGTAAGGAGAAAATTGTAAAGCAAAGTTTTTGTTGGGGTTACTGGGGTTTACTTGTACATGCAGAGCTGCCAACCTTGTGCGACCAAAAAAAGGAATCATGATGGCAAAAAAAAAGGGAATTTCAAGCAAAAAAAAGGAATTCATTAAAACAAAACTTACAACCACGCGCGACACAATTCCAATGCTTCTTTTTGAGAATACTTTTCTCTTCAAGTATGTTTCAACCTTAGTTTTCTATTGAATTTGTGGTCAAAATAACATATTAGGGCAGTTGTTTGACGTGCGGTATGTAAAAAAAAAAAAAAAAAAAAAAAAAAAAACGTATTTTGTGAAAAAAAACGTAATTGGGATTAAAAAACGGAATAATTCCGGGAAAAACGGAATGGTTGGCAGCTCTGTACATGTTTCTATGCGATTCCGCAGTTTTTTATGGGGTTTTTAATCTTCTTCTTTTTTTTTTTAAGGAAAAATCTTATTTTAAGAGGTGATATCATATTATCGTATTTAACTCTCATTATCGTACTAAATACGATTTAATCTTACTGGTTGGCATCTCTGTATATATACCAAAGAAGCACTGCACCGCATGCAAGTACAAATATTTGTTACTTCTTCTAAAGGAAAGCACATACAATCTACTGAGATGTCTTGGACAGACATTCAATTTATAGGGAAACATTTGGTTTGACATAACATGAGGTATAAAGGGGTATGGGGTATAAACATCAAATATATCATTGGTACATTTGCATGGTCAGTAGTACTCACCTCTTCCTCCTCATTCTGCGCTTGCTTAGCTTCCTCGTCTTTTCTTTTCTGTGAGGGAAAGAAATGAATTGGAAGATCAATTTTAGATGTTTGATCAATGTATGAGGAATCGTTCATGAGGAATGCCAAAGAGGCAAGAGAGAGAGAGAGAGAGGGGGGGGGGGGGGGGGGGAGAGAGACAGAGAAAAGAAAGATAGAGATAGATTATAGATAGGTAGGTATGTAGAGACAAAGAGAGAGGGGGAAAGAGAGAGAAACAAAGAGTGAAAGATATAGTGTGAAAAGAAGATGCATAAGTACATTTAGAGTGGTGAAGTGTGACGTCATAAAAAAAATATTTTTAGAATTCTCAATTTTACTTAATTTTCCGAACTTATTCAATTGTTTTTCGACATTTGAACATTATTTTTGATGCTCTTTCAGAAAATGAATTAAAAACTGAGAAATTCTAAAAATAGATTTTTATGATGTCACAGCTTCGGTACTCTATTTGGGTCAATTTTTCAACAAAAATCTGAGAAATATCACAAGCTTAATCCTCAAGCACTTGTGTGGCAGTGTTGTATATAGCACTTTCCTAGATGCTACAAGTCACAGATGTACAGGGGTGGTCTTAATCTCATGTTTTTGATGTACTTGGTCTTGGCCCAAAGACTTGCAGCAAAATGAGTACAATACTACTCAGGGGTGATAGTGAGCACTAAAAAAAAAATAGGTTTTTTGTTTTCCCCTCAACCACGCCCCCCTTGAGTAAAAAAAAAAAGAGGATTCGCGGGGAAAAAAATGGCATCTAACAACATTCCCCCCTTTCGAGTAAGAAAATTGGGACAAAATTGGGAAAATTGGGGAAAAAATAGGGAAGAAAAAAAAATTGGTAAAAAAAAAAAAAATCTGGATTTTTTTTTTTTTTTTTTAAATCGGGAAGAAAAATAAAATCGGGAAAAAATCGGGAAAATTAAAAAAAATAGGGAAACCGATTTAAATCGGGTTTTTATCAGGCCTGACTACTGGTCATGATAGAATTCTCTTAGGTTTCCAAAGTCCCGTAATCATTCAAACCAGTATACTCACCCTTCTTTCTCTCCTTTCCTTGTCTCGATCTTCCTTTTCCTTCTCTTTTTTATCCTTCTCTTTCCTTTCCTCCCTCTCCTTATCTTTGGATCTGCTTTTCTCTTCCTTGTCTTTAGGCTTGTCCTTTTCCCGGTCTTTACTCCTCTCTCTATCCTTGCTCTTCTCTCTATCTTTGCTGCTCTTTTCTCGATCTTTACTGCGATCCCTGCTCTTCTTATCTTCGGTCTTCAGCCTGTCTCTGCTACCACTTCGATCACGATTGTCTGAGCTGCTTTTCTTTTCCTGTATTCAGAAATAAAATCACCAAAAATCAATTTTATTACCGGTAAAGCTAATTTGGGGTGATGTAAATGCATTTTATTTAAGGAAATTAAGTCTGGATTAATAATTTTGATCAGTGGTTAGGATCAGAAAAATATGAACAGATAAACGAAAATGGACACCTCCGACTATCTAATGACCACACGATTACAATTAGACATCCCGGATACCAGAAATGGGGGCATACGTTTAAATCCTATGTCAGGAAATGCAAAGTTACAAGAATATTAGCATAACCATTATGGGTGAAAATATTTGGGGAAAAACTGATTGTTTCTGTAAAGATTTTAGGATATTTATTCAGGCATATTTTAACATCATAACATTTGAAATATTTATGCTTGTGGATTAATGGAGGCGCTCAGGGCAGTCTTACCTTATCCTTGTTCTCTTTATTTCTCTTATCTGCACTTGTGTCTCTGTTTTTCTTGTCTTCATCTTTCTTTGGTCTTGGAGGTTTCCCTGAACTGCCTTTGTCTCCATTGAGTACTTTCTTGACTGATTCTGAACTATCCATCTAACATGACCACACACAGAAAAACAGACACATTCATTGTATTTGTGGGAAGGTTCAGAGTAACCAACAAAACCGACAAAAACATCATTATTCATGCTTATTCTATATTCTTGGAATGTATATATAATAAGCAATAATGATGTCAAATGAGCTCCTCTTGTCCCAATACCCTCTGAAATCAGCATGTTACATTAAAAGTGACTCTAAAAAACACAGCATTATTTATCTTGATTTATTGGTCTAAAATTGGTCAAATGAGCATACAGCCCTCATAAATAACTGATGGTATTAAATCCACATTTTCTCAGAGGACCAACCTCCACACATGTTAAAGTCCAGGGACTGACATACAATCATTGAAAAGATAAATTTTCCATTAAGGCCTGCACAAAAATTAATTGAAATGAAACTTGTTGAACATGGTCATATATTGTATATCATACTATGTTTATCATATATGTAGTTTTCCACAATAAATCTTAATAATTTCTGACTGATTTTGGAATGAAAATGTCTGCCTATGCATGAGCTCCCCACCAATCTGACAGGCATTCAAAATACATGCTTCATTTGTTGACAATACTATCAGACAACTTAAAGGAAGATGTTTCCAATACAGATATTTACTCACCTTCTTGGATAGGGCTATTGCTAATGTTTGAAGGAGTTCATTTGTCTTGTCTGGTTCATGCCCGGCCACAATCTTGGACGGTTTTACTGACAAGGCTTTACCAGTCACCATTGCTAGAATACAACAATCAGCATCATAGAAATGTTCAGAACAGCTTTGCTCTACATATATTTTACAAAAGTGAAATTTAACCTATAATGGGCTTAGATGCTAGATATGCAAGAAAAAAGACATTAAAAATACTTATATATATACCAGTATTTTTAGATAACTAATAACCATTTTATCTTCATGCAATTTGTAATTATCAGCAATTGTGTTCATGAGCAAAGATATTTCAAATTTTATCAATTTAGAATGATTCTTGTAAAATATTTAACTGTGCTACATGTTGCAGGCATTTGTAAATTAAAAATAGGCATCATTTGCATGTATGCCACAGCTATTTTTCTTTTCCCCACTATTCTAATAAACAATACCAATTGAAGTCTCATTGAATCTTACTAAAAATACTATAAACGAAATGGCAGTAATGCACATCTGTGGGTTTGTTAAAAACACTCTTTATAAATTTATTCCAACACTTACTCTGCATCAAGCCTGTTCTTTACACGTAGTGGGTAGGTACCTTCTCAACTCTGGAGAATGCCTAATTTGTCAATTGTACTATTTACAGAACTGTAGGATTGTACTATTCACTTTATTCCTAAGGATTACATATGAATGGTCAATGAAAAGGGCAATAAAGAGGAAAACTTACCAACAACATCTACAACTTTTTGTAACAGGGCAATTTTGGCATCTTTATCCTATGAATAGAACATTGCATGGCATAATTGTTAAAATGAATTAGGACATACTTGTATGAGTTGAATGCTGCTATAAAATTCATTTCATTAGCTAAACGCTATCTCTAACTTTGTTCACTGCCTACATGTACTTAGTTTACATACTATGGGTTGCTTTTGCAATTTAATATACAAAATGTATGTATATATATATACAATTTAATTTAAAACTAGATGGAACTTCAACTGCGCGCAGTCGAAATGATGCCTCCGTCATAGAGCAATTTTACAAACCAAAACAGGAGAATTTTTTCAAATTCAAGTTCAATTGTAATCCATTAACAGGTTCTCAGAATATCGTGATTACAAGCAATTTCTCATGTACATATATGACCCTTTGATCTTTGACCTCATGACTCTAAAATCCACTCAGTTCATTGGCTCTGCAAGATGTCCAGAGTTAAATAGTAATCCATCTGTCAGTTCTAATGAGAATGCGTTCACAAGCTATTTTTGCATACATAATGAGCCCATGACCTTTGACCTATGACCTCATGACCCAAGAATCGACTCAGTTCATTGGCTCTGCAAGATACATACCTGATCTAAGTTTGGCAGGAATCCATCAATCTGTTCTAATGATAATGCGATCACAAGCTGTTTTTGCATACATAATGAGCCGCATGACCTTTGACCTTGACCTCATGACCCCAAAATCTAATCAGTTCATCGGCTCTGCAAGTAACATACATGACCTAAGTTTGGCAGGAATCCATCAATCGGTTCTTTAGATAACGCGATCACAAGCTATGTTTGCATACATAATGAGCCCTGTGACCTTTGACCTTTGACTTTGTGACCCCAAAATCTAATCAGTTCATCGGCTCTGTAAGATAAATACATGACCAAAGTTTGGCAGGAATCCATCAATCGGTTCTTCAGATAACGCGATCACGAGGTGTTTTTGCATACATAATGAGCCCTGTGACCTTTGACCTTTGACCTCGTGACCCCAAAATCTAATCAGTTCACCGGCTCTGTAAGATACATACATGACCAAAGTTTGGCAGGAATCCATCAATAGGTTCTTTAGATAACGCGATCACGAGAACGGGACGTACGGACGTACGTACGTACGGACGTACGTACGTACGTACGGACGGACGGACAACCCAAAAACATAATGCCTCCGGCTACTTCGTAACGGAGGCATAAAAATTGTACATGCACATTGAAAGGAAAGCAATTTAGTAATTTCTGAAACTAAATAAATTTCTACAACTTATTTTTCTTTCAAAACAAATAACTTTTTTATCAATCTCCTCAAAACTAAATTTTGAAAATTTAAAAGAATGATAACTAATTGTATTGACCGATAATAATCCATTTTAGGTGTATGGAGCAGCCCATGTGGTGAACATGTACAATGTACACAAGAAAAATGAAGCTATTAACATTCTTATTACTGATTCACATGTGTTAGAAAGTTTCCTAAAGGGGAAATCCATTAAAATAAACCTACCTTGACATTCTGAGAATCCATTTCTGCCTCTGAAAGAAGACCCTTCATGAAACCCGTCGTCCGTATGATCTGTAAAACAAGTTGATATCAAAGTGATTTACAACACAAATGTCAGTGCTGAAAAGTTGCAAGTTGCACAAAACCGCTGCACAAAATAAGTGCATACCGACAGTAGGCCGGGGTGCGCGCGTGTGCGCAAAGTAAGCGACCGTAATGATCATCATAAATTAATAATGTGAATTTCTTGCATGAATTTACTGAGGATCTGAGACTACAGTCGCTAACTTTACACACTAGGCCTGGGTCATGTCGGGATTTTCACAAACCGGGTCCCGACGGCCTTGCACCGATCGGGACCCGGTGTCCCGAAATCAGCTCGCAGGATTTGTCACTTGCCTCTATAAAAAGCGCATATCATCAGTATGTCCCTTAAAAGTGACCTTTTTTATCAGTCAAATAAATCAACACATGCATACCTCGGCACAGATCGGTATATTCTTCCATTTGACATTACTTTTATCCATGATTGGCGATGTTAAGTGCCATTATCGTGCCTCTAAAAGTAAAAAAACTGGAGCAAAAATAGAAAGACAACGATCGAGCCGCCATTTGATTCATGCAGGTTGAATAAATCGGGTCAAAAAACATTAATGTTTGAATAATAAAACGGCTTTCTAAAAAGTACTCCTTTACAACATACCGATCGAATAATTTTTAAAAACAAAATAGATATTTTTTCTTTGATTTTGAACACCGCATGCTTCTTTTAAAAGCTGAAAATTACTTGGTAATCACAAGAAGTTTCGATACGGATAGCTGTTGCAAGGCAAGTTCAGACTAGTCTCGGAAAAATGCGCAATGCTCCTTGTTAGCTGTAATGCGTGCCAGAACGAACCCAAACAAAGACGTGATCGTAACGAGAAAAAAATCATTAAAAACTACGAGAGCACAATTGGAAAGACAACTACTGCTCAAAATTACGATAATCAGATAAATAACTTGTACAAAGAATTCAATAATCGCCCAAGAAATGCCAAAGAAATTGTGATAATCGAGGAGTAACTGGGTACATTTTTATCGCAAGGGGCTTGCTGCAAATACTCGAATCCTTTGTTATACTGCTTTTTACCGTAGAGGGCGTTATTTGGTTTCTAGCCTCGTGTTAGAACACGAGGCTAGAAACCAAATAACGTGTAATTCGGACATATCAGCAGGCCCATTCCGATAATGATTGTACCTATAGTAACTCCTTAAATATCACTATTTCTGTGGCTTTTCTTGGACAACTATTGTATTATTCCTCCAAGTTATGTATCTGCTTACGATAATTTTGAGTAGTTGTCTTTCCAATTCTGCTCTCGTAGTTTTTAATGATTTTTTCTCGTTACGATCACGTCTTTGTTTGGGTTCGTTCTGGCACGGATTAGAGCTAACTACGAGGAGCACTGCGCATTTTTCCGAGACTAGTCTGAACTTGCCTTGCAACAGCTATCCGTATCGAAACTTTTGTGATTACCAAGTAATTTTCAGCTTTTAAAAGAAGCATGCGGTGTTCAAAACCAAAGAAATAATATCCATTTTGTCTTTTAAAAATTATTCGATCGGTATGTTGTGAAGAAGTCCTTTTTAAAAAGCCGTTTTATTATTCAAACATTAATGTTTCTTTCAACCTGATTTATTAATCCTGCCGAGAGACCCGGCCAGTACAGTAGCTAGCTAGCAGCTGGCAACAACAACCCCATGGGGCGAACTGCTAATTGCAACCCATATTTATATCAGCAGTTCGGATTGATTCAGGATGAGCTAGAATATGATTGGTAACAATTAAATACTTAAGTTTTAAGGTGGAATGATTTTAGTGGTGTGTAAAACTGCAATTTCTTACATATTTCATTATTTTTTCGGAGCGTCGGTTCTCAAAAAATGAAACCGGGACCCGACGGCAACGGTCGGGTCCCGGTGTGATCGACCGTACCGACTCAAGCCTATTACACACCCCGGCCTACTGTCAGTAACACTTGTATTTTGCAGCGGTTCGCCATGAAACCTGTGAGAAAGCGTATACTTATGTCTTTGTTTTTACTTTTAGGAAAAATACTCCAAAACAGATAAGAAAATTGACACGAAGCAAGCAAGAAAGATAACGACTTTTAAAGCATGACCGTTATTTGGGATTTAGTTTTTTTTTTGTGTGTTATAGTTAGGTATCTCCACGCTGGAGTCAAAGGTCTAAATGGTCACAGTTGTGAACAAGCGCCAATTTTTTTTGACAGAGATACGACACTGGTCAGAGGCGTCAAAACTCCATTACTCAGAATGTTGTCCTAGGCTTGATCTTGGCAAAAAGGGCGAAACGTGTAGCAGATACATAGTTTACTACTTATATTAGAGCTGATTTAGTCAAGAAGTTATGACGGTTTCGAGAAAGGGGCCCCTGTCCCTGATCATTCATTCTTGCCTTCACTTCAGACAGTGTCATGAGTGTCAATGACAGGCAATTTTCATGGCAAGCAATAAAGTTAAGACACGATTGACACACTCATTTCATATGGAATACAAAGAATATATTTATAGCATAAAGGTAATAAATTGAATACAAATATATTAATAGTCTAAACTCAGGTCTCATCTTTTCAGGGTTCCAGATTTCTAACATCTGCATTATATTTATAAATATAAATGCATTGATTTGAATGGCAACTTGCATGTTGTTTACCTCTGTAAAGACGTCGTGTAGAAATCTGAATGGTGGTTTCTTCAGCAGCTTCTCCGTCATCGGCGGTTTTTTAATGATTTTCCCCAGAGAATCCTGGGTTTTCTTTATAAATTCTTCTCCCATTATGTTCTCCTTGAATGTCACCTCATACCGATATCAAAACCCAGGTAGAAATATTGACGAGATGGAATAAGATACCGCTCGAAGTTCCTGTTGGTAACCAGCCTTTTCATAGATACGGGACGCGATTTGTCAGTGTGTAGAATTTGCTGGCTTGGAATTTCACAACCGAGAATTTGTTTCCATACAATGCATCCACTAATTTGCCCGTAGAGGGCGATTTGAAAATACCAGCCGAGTGCAGTGCTCTCGGCACTGCACTCTCTCCCCAACCCAATCCAATCCCATTAAAAATGTATTTGATATTGCTGCTTTTACTCTGTTAATTTTCAAAAATAACAATAAAAACAGAAAAAAAAAAAAAAAAAAAAATGTATTTGATTATGATATATGTATCATATACTGCATTGAGTCTTTTTTGCACATAATTGCTCCACATGTTTGGGGGCTTTGGGCCATTTTGAAATTACAGAACTGTAGAAAAATTTCCTTTTGCCCATTTTCAGAATTCCTCGGAATTGCCGCCCCTCCAAGTATACTTGTATACTTCCCTTAGTTTTAACAGAATTTTCCTGATAATGCATAAGGCTTGTTTGCTTCTGAGAGAAAGGTCTATAGGAGAGTAAATGTTTGGAAAATTCAATCAAGTTACTAATAGAAGTACTACTGTAATCATAAAAATCAATTTATATTTCTCGTCTATAGCTTTGTACAATAAATGGACTTTACTTCTTTAAAATACACCCCAAAGCACGAAACGTAAGGTCTTCATAGGATGGGTTTTGCAAGGCCTATAGGTCCTACAAAAAGGAACAAAAATATGATTTAACGGTATGCACTTGACCAATAGAATCGTTACGAAAGTAAGTGGCAGTGATTAAAATGATTTTAAAAAAGGCATGGGAATATATTTTTTTTTTATTTTTTTTTTTCTTTTTCCTTTTTTTTTTCCTTCTTCTTTAAAAAAATATTAATTTAACGTTTATCTTCTTTCCCTTTCGTTTCCATTTCTGTTCATTTTTAAGGGCAGGGGGGGCGGTTAACTTTTTTTGAGCTGAAACCCCCAAGCCCCCCCCCCCCTTCCTCCCTCCCACACACATACACACCATGCAATACGCCAGTGCACGGCTCATTATCCATTTTTCTATATTTTTATAATATCATCAAACCACAGTCTCAGGTATGTTGTAATACTAAAAAAATTATCTTCATTAAAAGCTTCAACGTATATATTCTTATTAATTCCGATGTCTTTCATTTCCTTATGTACACCTTTTTGTCTTTTGTTCCACCCTCTCCACCCCTTCTGTTTAATTAAAGCTTTTTAGCTCCCCCCCCCCCCTCTCTCTCTCTCTCTCTCTCTCTCCCTCTCTCTTTCTCTCTCTATCTATCTATCTATCTATCTCCATCTCTCTTTCCTCAAAAGAGAAAAGAAACTTAAGGATTCATAAGCACCTTTTCTAACATAATATCTCGCATGCATCAAGACACAAAAATGACACATGTTTTGCTTTATCATGATTTATTTTTGAATGATCAGGACTTCTATATTATAAATGACACAGATTTAGGCCTACTTTACTTTAATAAGTGTCTATGCTTCTTAAAGTCTATCAAGGAAAACCTTATTCTCTGCTACACTTATATAAGTGGTCTTAAACCCAAAACCGTAAGTTTCTTCATTTAGCATTGAAGTTAAGAGAAATTATAAGGTCTGATTCGCTGGTCTTCTTTTATAAATTCTCATCGATTTTATTTCGAGATTAATCAAAGTTAAGCAAACATCATCTATGAATGGTAAACTTTGAAAAAAACTGACAAGCCATACATTACACGTGGCATAAATCGCCAAATAACAGTGGGGCCGGAAAAAAAAAAAAATTAACCAATCAAAGTGCATGAATCTTGAAAATGTCGATATCTTAAACAGAATATTGATGGTGTTGTGTTTTACCCTTATCGGTGTCTAAAAGAATTTTTTTTCCCGTTCCTTCTTTTAACAACACCGTGTAATGCCTGATTTATCACATAATGCAAGAGAAATTAACAGAATTTAAATGAATACATTGTGCATGCAGAAGCGGATCTAGAGGGGGGGTTGGGGGGGTTGCAACCCCCCCTTGGGCGGCCCCCCCCCCCCCAAAAAAAAAAAAAAAGGGAAAAAAAAGAAAAAAAGAAAGAAAAAAGAACGCACGCTGGAGAGAAACCCTTTCAAGTGCAAATATTGTGAGAAGATATTCAACTCATCTGGTAACTTAACCAAACACATGATAACTCTGGATATAACTATGTATTAAAATGTTACTTGATTTAAAAAGACGTTATCATGCACTGCTTTTTATGGTCTCCATTGTGTTAATAGATGCCAGGAAAACATCACTTACGGGGTTCAAATAAACACCCCCAAAAAAATCGGCTCGCCGCTTCGCGGCTCGTGGACGATGCTCCGCATCGTCATTATTTTGGTCAAACCCCCCCCTTAGCAAAAAGCTAGATCCGCCCCTGGCATGTTAAGATCGCTTTAAGAGAATAATTTTTTTAAACAGAACTAGAGTCCTCATTATATCTAATTTCATGTTGGTCCATCAAATCAGAATAATGCTGTCATCTGCAATAAGAAAACAAAATACAACGGAATCAGTTATATGGAAAGTGATATGCGATATTGAAGACTTTTCCCCTTCTAATTAGTTTGGAAATTGATATCTTGAAATAAATTAATTTAAGAAAATTATAATTTTGCAGTAGGCCAATGGAAGCAAAGTGATATCACTCCCTTTTCATTAACTTATAACTTCACTATATTGTCCGCCGATGAGAAGGAATGTTTAAGAGTCTTTTAAAAAAAAAAAAACGAAAGAAAATTTTATTCAAAGAAAGATGACATCGGCCTACTGTAGGCCTACATGCACAATTATAAATGTGAAGTTATATAAATATATAATAAGATCATCGATAATAAACCCGTAAAAACATTTTTTCTTCATACATTATATTTTTATAACAAGGTCTTTCAAGAATTATGATAATGCACATACCAATCATCGCAAGTGCATGCGAATATTAAAATACTGTTAAAATATACACTCTAAATTACAGGGATTTAAATTTAAATCTATAGGATTTATTTTTAAATCTTTCATGTACTGTAGGTAGGGACCAATCGATGTGGATTTAAAATTAATCTTCGCTAGGATTAAAAAGTTTTAATCTGTAAATGATTAAAAAATAAGTTCAAAAGATTTATATTATAAATCTTTCTAGATTAAAATTAACCCTGATAAAGATTTAAAAGCAATCCTTTTTGGGACTTCTTTTTTTTATATTTGAAACTCGGATTAAGAACCAGTTTAGCAATCTTTTAAGATTAAAAATCAATCTTTATGGATTTAATTTCATTCAAATCCGGCTTAAGATTTAAATTTTAAATCCCTGTAATTTAGAGTGTAGGCCTATACCGGTATAGGCCTACATTATAAAAAGGCCCCCAATATACCTACTGGTCTTGGATCCCTTTGAACTTGGATACCTTAAAACATCATTAAGTGCTTTGTATGGTCCTAAAAGAGCTGAAATAGTTTATGTTACAATTCGTAGGAGCCTTTTTCGTAAAAATGACCGTGAGCCAGT
>JAVYIG010011365.1:0-60000 GCA_035222895.1 Strongylocentrotus droebachiensis
CCGTCGAATAAACCCTGGCCTGGATCGACATACGCCCACCATCGTATAATACGCCCACCTCGGTATAAACCCAGTTTGTTGCAGTAGTCACGTACGTCAGCTGATTGTTGTGACCGTGGTCACATGTGATGTAGCCCGTAGCTGTAGGCCTAGGGAAGGTATATCGTAGCGCGAGCTAGGACGGAGTAGGAGCTAGCTCAGCGGAGGTGTTCGTTCTTGATAGTGCAATCCGAAAATTAAGGCTCAGGAGTCGGGTTGAAAAACTTGAATATATATCGACTAGCTACTGCTATCCAACAGGTACCTGAGTCGAGTAGCAGTTTCTGTAAAAGGGGAAGCTTCCACATGCACTGCAGCTGCAGTGCCATTTAGTGGCGGTAAACGTTTTTAAAATGGAAAACAAATTTGGAATTCTCTTCACCGTATCACTTTGGTGCCTGGTCGTCTGCTCGGCGTCAGGTTCAAGTTATTTGGTGGACGATAGTGGCGGACTTGGACCACGATTTGATGGCATCGGTGGATTGAGTGGGGGAGGGGTAAGTTCTCAAATTAAAATCAATAAATTCGAAAGATAAAGTTAAAGAGAAAGTTGAGTTCTGGGGATATATAGATCTAGGTGAAAATAATTTGTGAGCGTTTTCATTGTGATCATGCAAGTGTGGAAGAACATCAGAGAAAACATGTTCCCTGAGGCCTGAACATTGCTCTTCAAATGCCTCTAGATCTATAGACCTAATTCTATTATGCTAAATAGGACATGTAACAGCTTAAAAATGAGGACCACATTTCTATGCCACATGTTTGTGTAGTCCCATATACATCTTTCTGTGTACAGACAGTGCTTGTTACTTAAGTTTCACCAAGACTGAGCCAAATTTCTTATCATTTTGATGATTAATTCCAGAACCTTGCAGTACACACCAATACTTACATGTAGATCTAGATCTATATGCTACATGATCAACTTTCATTTTCTGATCGATTCCACACCGTTTCTTACACAATACAATCGCATGACATATGAACAAATTTGACCCACATTCGGCCAAAAGATCAATGAGGCATTTTGTGTACCTCCCACACAGACGACGAACGTTCGAAGGTGCCGGACTCATCGATTTTTATGAAATAGGGGTTTATCGTAGAAAACTGGTGAGAGCTAGTGTGAATGTCAACACCGCTGTGCGAGCGTGGCTTGTCAACTCTCTCTCTCTGTCCATGTCCATGCTCTGTCTCTCTCTTCCCTCTTCTTCTCCCGAAAAAAAGAAAACAAATCAGGAAATTATATATGTTAGTCTAGTAGATGCAGATGCACATCACAATGCATAAGTCCATTGTAATCCCTCCGTCTAAGATGGGCGGTATCACCCTGCAATATGAATACGCGATTCCTTCACTAGCAGATCGACCATGAATATTTAGATCTGCTCATAAAGCGAGTTCAGAGTGCCATTAATTTGCTAAATTTCAGGAAAACTAAAGAATTCAGTGTCTCGTGAAAGATATAATCTAATCCCTACACACCTTTTTTGTAAAAGATCGTCCATAATATCTAAATTCCCTTCAGTAAATTGCTGAAATCTACATAAAATGTGTCTTTTCCATCGCCGCGGAGCTGAGTCAAATGTGGTGGTCGAAATACGCACGGCTGCGAGCACGGTGTGTAAGCCTCATTGTCCGCTGTGTAAAAACTTCGCTTACGCACAATGCATAAATTACGGAGGTCGATGCGTAAATTTCAGAAAGCTTCTTTTTATTGGATTGAAATTGGCCCTAATTTCTCGACAACCAATCAAATTATGTGTTACATCAGACGGCAGGGGATTATATACCCTATGTTTTGGCGTCCGAGCTGGCCCAATAACAAGTAGTAGTTCCGAGCATTATCTCCTTGAAGTACACAACCCCAGTGTAAAAGGCGAATTTTCCTGTGACCTCCATAGAGAAATCACAAATTGAATGATTGTTGTCCATTTTTGAAGACGAAAAGGCCCTATTTTCCAGTATACAAATCAGTTCGAAATTGGTATCAGTGGAAAGAACAGTACTTGAATATGTGATTTCCACCCGAGCTGGTGTGAAATCAAAGTTTGTTTTCCTTGTAGGAGCATTTCTTTGCACATTTAGCGCATTTTCAAAGACGATTTCACGTGTTGTAGACCGCGGAGCGAGACCGCGTGAGCAGATGCCCGAAATTTGTTCATATGCCAGAATTCAACTTTATCTTTAACCATGGCATGATGACGGCCAACTATATCCCGGCCCCCCAACTCCGGGGTCGGAATGACCGCATGCGTGTTACCAAAATGTACGGTAAAGGGTAGTCAAGCACCAAAGTCCGGCTCGTACATACACAAAATTGACTTTACACACCGGACTTAGGGGGTGTTTTCAAAAGGAGGGAACACGCATATATGCGTACCCTAAATAACACTGAGTGGGGGGGCAAGGAACTATATAAGCCAGTTCTGGAACAAGTGGAAGCCCTGCGACATGCACCCCCATTTGGGATCTAGACTAGCTATAGCCTGAATTTCTGTCTCTTTCGTTCGTTAAGCCTCTTATTTGGGTAGGGTCGGGTCCTCACTTTACTCTTTAGAGACAGAAGCGGACCGTAGGGTCTGCTGTGCAAACTTTAATTTTAGCGGATGGATATCCGACGCATTTATACTTTCATTTTTCCAATATAAGACTTACCGGTAGGTTAAAAAAAATCAGTACCACTTACCAGCTTGACAGTATAATGCATTTAATGGTCCTTTTTCAGGAAATTAGTGGTCAAAATACAACTCTGTGTTGAAAATCTTGCAGCCGCATTTTAACTGTCACTGCTCACGAATGACGTCATCTTTCAACGTCTTTCATGCAGTGACATTTGTTTCCCCATTGGTTTTTACCTTGTCATATCCTAACAAGCCTTTTCAATTGTTACTCTTGTTCTCATAGGCCACCTCAAGACTTCTTGTCAGCTATCCGGATCCTGAGAGGAGCCAGATCTTGGATTATCTTTTTTCGGTGAGTTAATGATAATTATTCAAAAAGTGGGGACAGTGACTTAACTGCCAATAAGCATAGGCCTAGTGTGCTTACATCTACATCTGCAGACATGCATTTATTCAATCTTCTTGGGGCGATAATTTCATTAAGAGCCTAAATGTTTGTAAGCCCCCAACGGGACACGTTTACTTAGGGCTCAAGGAATTACAGTCTTGGGTCTTCGTATTCTACGTGCAGGTACATGTACATGTACATTGTAGATTAAAAACTGTATGAAATTATTTTGTGTTTACCGGAGCTTTTCTGAGCTCAATCACTGAATTCATGGGTAGATCTATATGTGGTTTCCTGGCTTCAAAGCAATCAAGAGATTTCAAAATAGGAAAATAATGTCTCACTCCTTTTTGGTCTGTAAACTAATTTAAAGAGGTTGTCTGGTACAGTAGGATAATAAAGATTATGATACTATTGTATCATTTTCTTCTTGCCATCATTATGAGCTTGATTTACTAAATGATGGAGTAGGTAAAAACTAAAATACACATTATGTAAATAAACCTTAATTTACAAATATTTTACTAGGCTACACTGTATCCAGTTGTAGCTTAAGTAAAATTTGATTATCTCAATCTTGCTGGTAAACCGAAGTCGGATCATGATTAATTACAATCCATGCATTCATGTATCATTTTTTTCTTCTTCTCCTCAACATGGTTATATCATTATCAGCCCAACTTTGGTGCAGCCTTGCACATATTAAAGGTTGAGATCGGAGGAGATGCTCAGAGCACCGAGGGAACAGAGCCCTCTCACATGCACTCCCCTGATGATGAGAACTATCAAAGAGGATACGAATGGTGGCTCATGAAGGAGGCAAAGAAGGTAACCATGGAGATGATAACCATTATGCCTGTTTAAAGCCGAAAGGTCTTAAACTCATATACTTAAACATAGAGTATTGCATTGCATACTTCGCACGATAGAAAAAATATAGAAAGAAAAAACATGATTTAAAGGAAAATTAATGCAGACAATGACTTTATTAAAGAGATGATTAGTACTGTAAAATCAAAGATAGCAACAAAAACAGATATACTGAAAGCCGAATGAATGACTTTATTACAAGATATAGGCTCATATATACATGAGGAACTGTAAGTATTGGATAAGAAAATCGCATTTGGAGGAAGGTGCATGTTATGTACAGTTTTCATTCTGTGTTCACTCCAGGTGATTTGTCAACAAAACTTTGTACTGGATTTGTGTACATAATGATGCAAAAACCAGTGTTTCTTTACTATGTTCACTGTTGTCTACACATGAAAAATTCAGTTACTGAGTTTGTGTACATAATGATGCACAAACCTGTCTTTCTTTACTATGTTCACTGCTGTCTTCACATGAAAAATTCAGTTACTGAGTTTGTGTACATAATAATGCAAAAACCAGTGTTTCTTTACTATGTTCACTGCTGTCTACACACAAAAAATTCAGTTACTTTTTAATTGGGGGGATTGAGTTTTGTCTTGAGCAGCTGCGTAATTTTCTTCCACAAGAGACTATTGATGCATCCGTGGGAATTAAAGTAACGATGTTGAATGACACCTGACTTTACCAGCCTTTTCTCCAATTTCTTCTCTTCTGCCTTACTAGCGGAATCCAAACATCAAGCTGTACGCCCTGCCATGGGGCTGGCCAGGATGGGTAGGTAACTACACCAACAGCCCTTACACCGACATCAAGCAGACCATCGGGTATGTCATGAAATGGATGCAAGGAGCAAAGACAGTGCATGGATTGACCATTGATTACCTAGGCGTAAGTATATTGATTGATGAGTTGATAAATTGATTAATAATGATATAGTCACACTTGCATTGTGCACTATGTTTCAATGCCCTTTGTTTGATGAATTTGGTTAGAATAATTGATAGATTGACCAATCACTAGGAAATTGATTATTGATTTTTGATTGGTGATTGATTGGTTGATTAATGTATTGATCAATTGATTGAGCATTCAATAGAATATTTGATATTAATTGATAAATTGATTGACTAATTGATTGGATGTCTGACCTACATGTATCTCTTTTTCTAATTATTTGCAAATGATCTTATTGTCTCTAGTGGTATACACTATATCCCGCTTATAGCGCTTAATAAAATGTCTCTATTAAAGCAGTTTTGCTCTTCATCCTCCCCCTCTATATCATTGCTACATCTTCAGATTTTTGGCATCAAACATCATTTTTTCCAGCCTTCACAATAGTATCTCTTGACCATCACACTTTCTTTGCGCTTTTGATCTAGATCTGGAATGAGAAAAGCTACACCAAAGATTACATCAAACTCTTGAGAAAAACACTGGATTCCAGCGGCTTTCAGAATGTGGAGCTGGTTGCATCTGATGGAAAGTTTGAAATCAGCTATGATATCTTAAACGATTCCGAGTTAGCTGCTGCTGTCAGCATCCTAGGGTAAAAAAAGGTCTTCTGAACTGCATTGTTGGTGGTGGTTTAACTCGTCCCATTTTTTTCTTCTAGGGTGTAATTCATGCCATGACCTGACCTGCATGTTGCTATCTACATTCTAATCAAGCTCACTGCAACACATCACTTTTCCCTTTTCTTCTTGTTTTATATACCGGTATTTTCATTTCATCTTCATGCTCTCCTGATTTTAGTGTGCCTCTTGTCCTTCTCTGTTTATTTGTTGTTTTCATATCATTTTGTATGACTTGATCATCTTATCTTATTTGTATCTTTTGAATCGGTCAGACCTAGTAAGCTCTTTGTAACCCTTCTTACACTTTCTCATATTGATCATACTTGGCTTTATTTTTAAAGGTAAAGACCAGTAATGGAAACGCCCCAATTTCAAAAAATGAAATGGAAGCTCTTATTACCAAAGAATATGTTTTGACTATACATGATGAAAACAATTTTGCCGGGAAACCGCCTACTAATTGATATAGTTGGTAAATTAGTTTATCTATTGGCCTGTGAGAGATAAACGCACGTGTCGTGCATGTGTGCGTAGTCCCATATACATCTTTCTGTGTACAGTGCTTGTAACTTTACGAAGACTGGGCCAAATTTCTTATCATTTTGATGATTCCAGAACCTTGCAGCACACACCAATACTTGTATGCTAGATGATCAACCTCTTCTGATCGATTCCACAACGTTTCTTTCACAATGCAATCGCATGACCATAACTGGTCTTTACCTTTAATACCTCTCTGTTTGCTGCATTCTCATGACATACCACTATGATTTAGTATCTCTTTTCATCTATGAGACTACAAATCTTAACTCCTAACTACCCCCAGCCTTTCCTCATTTTTCTTTTTCCTTCTCTTTCTTTCTATTTGAATGCACCCTATCTCTACCCTGCTTCTGCACCCTTCAACACTCCTCTCTGAAGATATGGAATGAAAGAGCTTACAACAAAGACTATATAAAGCAGTTACGCCAAACGCTAGACTCCAGCGGCATGATGGAAACTCAAATAGTCGCTGCCGATGGGGGCTCGACCATCAGTAAAGATATCCTTGATGATAAGGATCTTGCTAAAGCTGTTGAAATCTTGGGGTAACTAGTAAAATTGACAAAGTTGGACTGTAAAGTCTCTTGGTTATTATTTATAATTTCGTGCAAAGTTTAAAGCCCCACTCCACTACTTATAGCTACTTGCACCCTCTATACAACAAACAATGCATAATCGGCGACCATTGGTCCCCCATGATCCTCTTTGTCTTATGTTATTTGAGAGCTGAGTTGATGAGATAACCACCTGTCCAGTGACCTTGCAGGGAGATCTAATCCCTCCTGTACACTAGTACAGATAAGCTTTAATACATGTATCTACTTTTTAGAGCCAAATTATATATTTCAAATATGAGGGAATTTGAAAAGTTGAAGAACAGTCCTGATCAGGAAACATTTGTACTACTGTATAAACTGATACTTTCATGTACAGAGATTTTTGTGAATGACAGGCTAAGAGACATTTTTGCGAGTCGTTTTATTGCAAATAGCACACAGTATAATTGATTAATGGGCATGACGTATTAACAAACTTTTTCACGCCAACACGTACACACACAGACTTAGTACACGTAAGTACACATACAAGTTTGAGCAGCCCATCGCACCACATACAGCCGAGTACTGGCCCGTCAAAGAGCGAGAAGGCTGATCGGTTTTAAGTCGGGGGTGCAAGCGTAATGCATGCATGGTGATTAAAATACCAAGTACGTATTCAAATTGTTGACAAGGGTTACTACAGAGTAAGAGACTTGAAGAATGATAACTTCTCCACTTGCTAGCGCAGAAATTCACAATAATATGCAGTTCACGAAAATCACGAAAATAATACCCTCGCGAGAATAACAGCTTATACAGTACCATATTCTTCTAAACTGATGCTTACAGATTATCTTATATCTTTACCATAACCCAGCCTTCTCTTTAAACAATCTTTTCCTGTTGCAGATTTCATTATCCTGGTACGTACGTGACTAAATACACCACAGAGACAAGAAAACCTCTATGGTCCAGTGAAGACTACAGTACAAAAAACGATAATGTAGGAGCAGGATGCTGGGCACGGGTAAGTTTTCCTTTTATTGATTTCTCATTTGACGTCACAATCTTCCCTTTGTATCAGTTTTGTAAGTCTCCATTTTGTGTAAAATTCTCCGGTTTTGTCATCCTCTTTTCCCTCCCTGTCTTTTTTGTCTTTTTCATATTGCTGAAACATATCATTTGCATATTTTATAAAATGTTCTACCTTTCACTTTTGTCATTTGTACTTCATTTTTTGTTTTTTTCTCAATTGTCCAATCACATAGCTCTAACAGTGAAACATTTATTTAAAGACCACTCAAGGGACACAAGAAAATGGCCTCTTAATACATGATTCACTGAGAAGGGTTGTTTAAGGAAAACAAAGATTGTGGTCTTTCTAAACATGCGGTCACTGTCTTTTCTATGCAGGTCGTAACTAAAGCAGGTTTGACTTTACAAATAAAAGTAAACAATTGTTATTGTTTGCAAATAATATATCTTGCTCTTTTCGACAGATATTGAACCAGAACTATGTGAATGGCAATATGACTAGTACGATATCGTGGAACTTGATTGCTAGCTACTATGGGGCTATGCCCTATGATCGCTGTGGGCTAATGACGGCAGAAGAGCCTTGGTCGGGCAACTATGCGGTGGAAGGCCCTATCTGGGTAACTGGTATGTATAGCTTCACTATGTTGCTAGATTTAGATTTACTGCTTTGATAGCATTATTCCATTTGGCATCAATACACAATAAACAAATCTCTTTTCTATGATGTTTTTTTAAATATATATATTATTCTTTAATTTGTATGCCTCCGCTACAAAGTAGGCGGAGGCATTATGTTTTCGGGTTGTCCGTCCGTACGTCCCGTTCTCGTGATCGCGTTATCTCAAGAACCCATCGATGGATTCCCGCCATACTTGAGTCATGTATGTATTTTGCATAGCCAATGAACTGATTAGATTTTAGGGTCACGAGATCCAAGGTCAAAGGTCACAGGGCTCATTATGTATTAAAAAATAGCTCGTGATCGCGCGTTATCTCAAGAACCCATCAATGGATTCCCGCCAAACTTGGGTCATGTATGCACCTTGCAGAGCCAATGTACTGATTAGATTTCGGGGTCACAAGATCCAAGGCCAAAGGTCACAGGGCTCATTATGTATGCAAAAATAGCTTGCTTCTGTTTTTGTGTGTAAAATTGCTCCATAGCGGAGGCATCATTTTCGACTGCGCGCGGTCGAAGGTCCATCTAGTTGTATTACTATTAGGATCAATTTATTAGGCTTTTTTTCAATAATGCTTTTATTTTGTGCAGGTACATGTACATTATATCATGTATTTTAATTCCTTTGTTGATGAATGTGGTGTAGAAATAAATGCATTGTCAAGATGAAACACAAAATTCTTAATTCATTCTTTATTTTGTAAAACTTTTTAAAGCTCACACCACCCAGTTCACCTTGCCTGGCTGGAAGTATTACTTACGAGGGTCAGGAGCAGGTCACCTAGACCTGGGAGGAAGCTATGTCAGTCTTACTGACGGCAAGAACTTCACCATCGTCATAGAAACCATGGTAAGTTGCATCACACCTTGGCATTGCATCAGAAGGAGGCTCAATGGTAGAGCAGTGGTGTGGTAACTGCAAGGTCCCCAGTTCAAAACCAAGTCGATGTGCTAGTGCCCTTTAGTTTTAAGTTTTAAGTTCTAACAAATGTATTGGAAAACCACTTTCTCAACTTTTAACAATGGGCTTCATGATAACTGTAATTGGAAATTCTTGGTCTCTAAATGTAGGAAACTGTTTTTAGTCATATATTTTACAGACGTTTTTTTTCTGTGTGTGTATCATTATTATATATCCTTTACTATAATTTCTTCTAGTTTGTTTAATGTTAGACTTCTTAAATACTAGTCTTCATGTAATGTAAAATTTGTTGTGCTCTAATCATGATATCCTTTACTTTTTATTTTGTATTTCTTGTGACAGACACACAATCATTCACAATGCATCCGTCCATCCTTGCCACCATACACTGTAAAAGCACAGACTGCTACCTTCGACCTGAAAGGCATGTTCGTAAGTACAATTTGGTCGGTAGAAATACGACGTTAGATTCCTATTACGCAAACATTTAAGCATGGCGTTGTGATCTTCTTTTCTGTTTTGTTATTGCCATATATATTATCTTTATCTTGAATGATGATATTCATTCTGGCACTCAGGGTCCCGTTCCTAGAAAAGTCTAACTTCTTGACTATCCCATTGAAACGCGTGTTAATTCTATAACACACGTTTCAATGGGATAGTCAAGAAGTTAGACTTATGACAGTTTCTAGGAACGGATCCCTGGTTCACTCTCTCTTTGGTGCAATGTTAGATCTTTCTTCACAATTAAGCCAAGATATTTCTCAATTTAAAAAAAACACCTTAAAATGACATTTTACTGTCTGTATAAAAATAGCATTAGGTAGGCAAAATTTCTCAATTGTCATTCCTAGCTGCTCATATCAACTGCTATTCATTGCTTTAGATCATTGCAGTATATTTTGGACTATTGTACAGATTTTGTCAGAAATGAATAGGACAATTAAAGTAACAGTAACTTTTATATATATGGATCACAGGCTAAAGTTTTCATGATATGATTGTTATAGTCAAGATTTATTATATATGGATGTGTGTCAGATATTATCGGGACTAAAGAATTTTGAAATAAGCTGTATGTCTCGGCCAAGATGATCACAATCAGATTGTAACAATCAATACTCTTTTTTTTCTCAGAACTCTATCAGGTCTCTCAATGTGTTCTACTCCAAGCCTGGCTATGGTGGCAATTCTTCGGTTTATTTTATGAACAGAGGCCCTGTTCAAGTAAGTTGAAATCCTCTCAAGTCATAACATACGTAGACTGACTAGATTCATTCACAAAAAGCCCATGTTGCAGATACCTTTAAAAGAAACTATCTACTGATGAAGCAGTTAACTTGTTAGAGTTCATTGATTTTTATGGATTATGTGTATATACAATCAATGTATTAAATAACAAAATTATCTATCTCCTGTTTGATGTATGGAGATACAGACAGACAGACAGACAGATAGTCAAACAATTATTCATATTTAAATGAAAAAGAGGGAAAGTAGAGCTAAAGAGATGGAGAATGAAATTGAGAAAGTTAGAGAGAGAGAGAGAGAGAGAGAGGGAGAGACAGGGATAGATAGAGAGTGAGAGAGAGAGTGATAGAGAGAGAGAGAGAGAGATAGAGAAACAGAGAGAGATGGAGAGGGTGAGAGAGAGAGAGATGGAGAGGGAGAGAGAGATGGAGAGAGACAGAGAGAGAGATGGAGAGGGTGAGAGAGAGAGAGAGAGAGAGGGTGAGAGGGAGAAACGGTGAAAGAAAGCACTGAAGGGAGTGACATAGAGACTGTATACAGAAAGGACAAGAGAGAAAAGAACACAGCATAATAAATGGTTGATTGCAGTATCCCCTTTAATTTTTAAAAACTAAAATACATGGTTAAAAAGAACTACCGATATTGAAAATACACAAATGATACAGGCTACTTGTCTCTTTCTTGATTTCATATACTATAACTATATTCTGATGCTCAATCTTCTTTATTCTCCTTTGACAGGTTGTAAATGGTCAGTTCAATTTGACCCTTTACCCTGATGAGATCTACACACTGACCACTCAGGCCGTTGGTATGAAGGGCAAATACCCTGACCCTCCCCAAACTAAGCCCTTCCCGACCAAGTACACAGACAATTTTGATGGTAAGAAATTTTGCTTCAGTGCAAGGCCGGCGTCTATATATGGAAATAGCCATTAAACATGTTTGAGGAAATAATAACAGATTCTCATAGAATAGAAGAGAAATATAATTAATATTTTGTTTTGTGCACAAAATTTATCTGGTTGTCACCAGGGCCCCGTCTTACAAAGAGTTGATACCAATCGCATCTTATTTGCGATTGATATGGAAATAGCCATTAAACATGTTTGAGGAAATAATAACAGATTCTCATAGAATAGAAGAGAAATATAATTAATATTTTGTTTTGTGCACAAAATTTATCTGGTTGTCACCAGGGCCCCGTCTTACAAAGAGTTGATACCAATCGCATCTTATTTGCGATTGATATCAATCCCAACTATGTACATAAGAGATAGGAGACTACAAACTTACGATTGATTTGGATCAATCGCAGGTCCTCCAATCAATTGTAAGTTTGCAGTCTCCTATCTTTTATGTACATAATTGCGATTGATATCAACTCTTTTTAAGACGGGGCCCAGGTCACTTAAAGTCATGTGACTTGAGAGAGTATTCCTCATTGTGTAAAATTTGGATAATTCATCATAAAACCATGTAGTGAATTTCTGGATTTGTAAATTTGTCACCTCGGGTTGAAGGGGTTGACATCCTCTTACCCATAATAGCATTTATTGCATTTAATCATTGGGCTTGGCTTATCCATGACTTTATTATATCTTTTATTAAAACAAGACAATATGTGGTCTTCCTTCTTTATTCTTTCCACTTTCCAACAGAGTACCCAATCTACAGTGAGGCCAGCTATTTTACAGACCAGGCTGGTTGCTTTGAAATCCGAGACTCTGGAAACATCAGTCACAACCTCGTCATGCAACAAGTGGCAACCTCCTTTCCAGTGAATTGGTGCAATGATGCTCATCACCCAATCTCAGTGATTGGAAACCATACGTGGTGAGTAGGTTAAGGCTTTACCATGTGATCTTGATTTATTTATTTATTTCTCTTTAGGAGTCAGACGGGGAAACCGTTTCAGGGCGATTATGTTGTCATGATCGATTCTTTCTGTTTTTGTCCATTGAAAGTAGAAAGCTGTGTAGGGGATAGGTACTCATCTTTTTTCTGATTAGTTGTCACATGCTTTAAGCCTGTCTGCACTAGTTTGGCCAAGAGGGATTAGACCTCCCTGCATGGTCACTGACAGGTGGTTATCTCATCAGATCAGGTCTCAATTAACATAAGAAAAAGGGGACCATGGGGGACCAACGGTCACCGCTTAGGCATTGTTTGCTATATAGAGGGCGAAAGTAGCTATAAGTATAAGTAGTGCAGTGGGGCTTTAACAGTTGCCCAGGCCGTGAGAACCATAGTGGCCTATTTCAGAAGAAAACTAGATGGAACTTCGACTGCGCGCAGTTGAAAATGATGCCTCCGTCAGAGCAATTTTACAAACCAAAACAATTTTTTCAAATTGAAGTTTGATTGTAATGCATTAACAGGTTCTCAGAATATCGTGATTACGAGCTATTTCTCATATACATGTATGACCCTTTGATCTTTGACCTCATGACCCCCAAATCTACTCAGTGCATTGGCTCTGCAAGATACATACATGTACATGTCTTGAGTTTGATGGTAATCAATCCATCGGTTCTAATGATAATGTGATCACAAGCTATTTTTGCATACATAATGAGCCCTGCGACCTTTGACCTATGACCTTGTGACCCCAAAATCTAATCAAATAATTGGCTCTGCAAGATACATACATGACCCTACTTTGGCAGGAATCCATCGATCAGTTCTTAATTGTGATAACGCGATCACAAGCTAATTTTGCATACATAATGAGCCCTTTGACCTTTGACCTCGTAACCCCAAAATCTAATCAATTCGTTGGCTCTGCAAGATACATACATGACCTAAGTAGGGTAGGAATCCATCAATCAGTTCTTGAGATAACGCGATCACGAGCTATTTTTGCATACATAATGAGCCATGTGACCTTTGACCTCGTGATCCCAAAATCTAATCAATTCATTGGCTCTGCAAGTTACATACATGACCAAAGTTTGGTAGGAATCCATCAGTCAGTTCTTGAGATAACGCGATCACGAGAACGGGACCTACGGACGGACGGACGGACGGACAACCCGAAAACATAATGCCTCCGGCTACTTCGTAACAGAGGCATAAAAAGTTTCTCCATCAGTATAATCCATGCTGCTTTCTTGCCCCACTATCCTGCAGGCGTGATGTGAGCTTTAGCATTGACGTTCACGTCTTGCCTTCGTCTGGAGCTATCCTTGCTCTCCGTGTGGATGCTGGGGGCTGTGGGGCAGCAGGCTCTGAAGGAATCTACTTCTGGCTTGGTGGTAGTGGGAAGTACAATGTTACCACGGACATGGGTAAGTATCCTAGACTATGCATCTGGAAAAGTACCCTCCATTGAAGGTTGTGTCAGCCATTTGCATATCCCCAAAATGGATGACATATAAATTATGCTCAAGACTGTGTTTCAAGTCAAATTGATACTACATTTATATTCCTGACTTAAGAAACATGAAACATTCACTTGGAATTTACATTTTGTGATTTAAAAAAAAAAAATTTGTTATTTTTATTTCAGTCATGAAATACAAACAAGAATATAATTCTTTCATATAACACATGTACATTTTATGTATTTGATGCGATGCGTAATCTTAGCAGTAAACAAGATAAATCTTTTCAATAATTAAAGATATATGACAATTTTATACAAACAGCTTTGCTAAGTTTTAATTGTAGGAATAGTTTTGAGAATATGAAATTTAGTAATGAAAATGTCATCTTTTTCTTCTGTTTTGCAGAAGGGAAAAGTGTTGTGATGAATGGTACAGCTCCCATAATTGGCAATACCTGGGCTACAGTTCAGCTAACTGTCATTGTAAGTATTCGATGAAAGAGCTCACTCTAGGTCACTTGTCAAAGGCCATGTAAGATCATTATGAGCTGAAAACCTAGACAGGGTTTGACGACACATGTACTTGAATTGCATTCAAGCTTGGATTATACCTGCAGCTGCACTTGAGAAACCCTCATGGTATTTGACTGTTTGAGGTCACTATTTTAAATTCATTTTTTGATGGAGCCAATTCTATTGAAATTTCTCTGTCTTTTATCTACTATAGTTTCAATACGTTGTAAAATATATTGCGTATAGGTGTTTTTGCAGTTGACAGACTCATTTTTGCACCAAGCTGCAACAAATTTGTGAAATTAGCAGAAATAAAACCCTTGTTATGATAATGGATTATTCAGTAACTGTTTCTTTTCAGTGTGAAATGGAAATTGGTAATGATCTATCAATAATATGAATATGAATTGAAATTTGAATTTCTAGACTTTAACATTGGAACTTCAATATTAGCCAAGAGTGGGTCATATGTGTATTGTGGGAACACTCCTGTAATGGTACTGTTTAAAGTTACTTGCCAAGGTTAAAGAGGTCATTTGGGGTCAACAATGGTTCAGTCAAATGAAACCAATTTGTCTTCTTCTTCCAGTGCAAGTACACTCCTGTGGTTAGAGTATGTACACACTTTTATGCCATGCTGTATTTTGTGAGCCTCAACAAAGGTTCTAACAGGCTTCAATAGTCCAAAGTGTTCCTTGTGCAAATTTTTTTTTTTTTAAATAACTCTTTCTACAACTAGTTATGTTAGTTAAGAAGCATTGTTATCCCAACCAGCTGGTTCCACGAGCAGATTAATGACACTGGGGAAGAAAGAGATTTAAAACCCAGCGGTTTTATACTACTGCCGTAATATGAAGTACCAGTAAAAGCTGACAATTATCACTAATGTTTGGATTTATATCAATGCATTGGATTGAATTTGACCTAAATTTGACTTTGATCTAAATTTGACATGTTCATCTTGTCTACAGGGTGGTGAGGCCAAGGGGTCTGTGAATGGTGTTGGGGTGTTTGACTGGCTCAACATTCCTACAGTACTACCTCACCATGGATGGATTGCTATAGGAACACCAGACTATTCTGCAGCTCAGTTTGATAACTTTGCTATCCATTCTGCATCTTGATGAATGGAAAATATTAAAGCCCCACTGCACTACTTATAGCTACGTGCGGCCTCTATACAGCCAACAATGCCTAAGCGGTACCTGTTGATCCACCAAGATGCCCTTTTTCGAATGTTAATTGAGAGCTGATTTGATGAAATAACCACCTGCCAGTGACCTTGCATGGAGGTCTAATCCCTCCTGGCAAAGTAGTGCAGAGGGGCTTTAAGGATACTGTAAACATGACAATTTTGAGCATTATGTTAAATTTCAGACTCAAAATAGGAAAAAAGGAAATGACTATGAACATGTCTACTTATATTTTATTGAACTGGGCAAATCATGAAATTAGAAGCACTAAAAAGTAGTCATTTCAGGTCCAGTATCAATGTGTGCAATATCAAAAACCTTACAAAATAGGTAAAAACACACATGTTTATTTCATTAAATTGGCCAAATCATGATTTGAGCACAAAAATTTCTTTTCTCAAATGATAAGAGCAAAAATGTTATCATGTGCAAGATTACCATGTTTACAGTGCATCATGAACATCAGATTTCTAGAAGCTTCCAGTAGACCCACAAACTGCTTTAAGTTAAGAACTAATTACTACCAAAGAAACTGTTATTAAATTGTGATCACTACTAATGATGGACTGGGATTAATTAACTAACTGCCAAATCATTTTTTATTCAAACTATATTCAATGTTGTTTTTTAAGAAAAATGAAACTGCCTTCGATTTTTTAATTTAGCAGTGAGCAAAACTGAAGTTTATGCTTACTTGTGTATCAATAAATGCATTTATCACATTACTTTGGTTTCATCCCATCTTACCCTAGTAATGTTAACTGTGCAATGTCTATACATGGCATTTAATTCAAAAGAAATAACTTTCATTTGACTGAAATAACATTCCTACTTGTGATTTAGTGTTTGTAAATATTTTTTTCTGTCAATACATATTGTGTAGTCTGTCTTCTTTTTCTTTCTTTTTTTTTTTTTTTCTTTTTTTTTTTTTTTTGGGGGGGGGGGCGCATACAAACAGACAGCAAACACCAAGTACATGTAGTAGGGCGAGTCAATTTGTATTGGCTATCTGAAATAAGGGGAACAAAACCCCTGCAAGAAGAAACAAAAAGCATCATGAATACGGACTACCTGTTCACAAAAGACAGTGTGTACCCATTGAGTACCTTATTGCATTAGCATTGCATGTTTTCATATAATAGCCCATTGAAACCCTTCTTTTAATTGTGTTGCTTGGGGATTTCTGACAAAGCAACTGCTTAAAATTGAATTGAATTTTGTGAGTAGGCATTGTATAAAAACATCCAATGCTATTGTGAACAGGTGGTCAGTTCATGTGAAGGGACATACATACCATTGTCTTTTGCTTATTTAGCTGACCTTGAATGACTGGCATGATAATGTCAGAAAAGTCATTTGCTTTTGGAGGTTTTTTTTTAGGGGTGGAGCTTAGCAGGTAGAACAAAAGTAATAGAAAAATTAATAGACAATATATGATATAAATGTAAAAATCAAAAAGTCAAAAGATATGTGATGTATACATTATTACAGATCAACAAAAGTCAATATGAATTTGTAATCAAGTATATTTCAATTTATAGCTCTATATCCTTCATTGACAAAGATGATGTACATGTATATGCCATATGACTCTGATCTTTCATATTGTAATTTTTTAATATAAAGGTGTGCGGTCAAGTTATGATTTATTTTTTTAAACAAACTTTATATCATTGAATAAAAGATGTATTTGTAATTTTTTCATTAGAAATTCATACATTACAGAGTTGCCTATGTACATTTATGTGACGAATGTCAGGAGGAAACAAATATATTGCTTTTGTTTCAAATGTCAACTTTTAATCATGTAAGACATGAAATGTGTACCTTTCCCAGTTACTATTCTGCATATAATGCAGATTGTTTTTTCATTTGTGCTTGTGGCAAATCAAGTAATAAACTGGCATTGATAGAAAAGTCATATATCATTTTCTTTCATATTTGACATTAACCAATTTAATTGATTTTCTTTAAATTAATTTCTAATCGATATTATCATTTTTTCTGATCTTTTAATCTAGTTGGTAAAATAATTGATAATGGATAACTCTATATTTGTGTAATAAAATTAATACAGCACCAATAATCCACAAGTTGTGATATTGAATTAATGTCAATGAGTGAGTGGTAGCAGAAAACCTTCTAAGCTAGTTGTTAACTAATTACAAAGATTAGTTACAATAGGACCCCATTCTTACTCGCTTGCTTGACCGGTCTACTTTAGAGTGGTCTAACGGTGAGTGTGAAGACAAACAGTGCCAGGAAGCGTACTTCAACCGGAAGTGAGTGTGTTTTTCGTGGGGATTATTGAGTTGGGAAGTAAGACAAAGAAATGAGAGAAGAGGTAGAAATGAAAGATGATAGTTGAGTAATAAGGAAATACACAGTGAAACATTTGAAAAGAAGAGATGAGAGGGGGAACAAAGGACAACATAAGAAAAATAGAAAAGAGGACAAGAAAGAATAATGAATATAAAGACTATAAAGAAGAGAAGATGAAAGGAGAAAAAACAAAGAATATTAAACGGGAGAATATTGAAAGAGAAAATAATAGAAGGATAACACAATAACAAAAAGAGCTAGAGAATAGAAGAAAAATGGAATAATATGGAAAGATAGAAAAGAGTGAGAATAAAGATCACGGAATAACATAATGAAGAGAAGAGAATATGATAGTTGAGTAAAGAAGAATGAGTATAGCATCAGGGTATCATTAGGATCAAAATTGTGATAAGTGTGAATCGGTCTAGCATAGACCGGTCCAGGAAATAATGGAGAATGGGGTCTTTGTGAAGCTGGAAACCCTGGATCAAGACACGCCCACCACCTAATTCAGTTAGTCAGGTGACTATTGAGGTCACATGATCTTTATGTACGGCTATCTAGGCTATAGCGTGCGTGGCGTGGTGGCGAGATCGGTCGCCTGCAAAGCGCTTGTTTAATACGGAAAGTCTGTATCTGTATCTGTATCTGTATGATTTGGTCAGCAAAATGTCCTTTCCAGACACATCCACGCTAACGTATTTGTAGACAGAGCACGCTGTGTGTGGGTTGACTCAAATCAAATTAATGGGAATGTTTAAGTAGATTGTTCTTAAAAGTGGTTAATGATGGGCTGCTTACTATGGAGGTTGGGAGGTTATTCCAGTCCTTGATGGTTGACACAAAAAAGGAATCCTGGTAGGCTCTAGCTTTGTGGCGAAGTTGTAGGAACTTCTGGTTGTTCCCCCTGGTTTCTCTGGGATTCGGTTGTACATAGTCATACAAAGGAATGTCGACCAGTCCATTCTTCATTTTGTATAACATGCCGAGTCTCTGGTTTCTCCTTCTAGTTTGAAGCGATTCCCATCCTAGGTCTTTTAGCGCCTTGGTGACTGTGCCTTCTTCTCTACTGTAGTTGCTAGTACAGAATCTGGCTGCTTGTCGTTGGACACGTTCTAGGGACTTGATATTCTGCTTGGTAGAGGGATCCCAAGCTGACGATGCATACTCAAGAAGCGGTCTTACTAACGCCAGGTACGCAGTTGATTTCACCTTCTTGTTGCAACTCCACAAGTTCCTGCGGACTACATTCTGTATTCTCTGGGCTTTCTTGGTAGCTGCCTGAGTATGAGTATTCCAGCTCAATGTATTCGATATGTGAACACCCAGGTATGGATGAGAAGACACACTCTCGAGACTATGGTTACAAAAGTTATACTTGTGATGAGGGGGGTTTCTCTTACCAATGGTCATGGTACAGCACTTGGTTGGGTTGAAGTTCATCAGCCATGTGTCTTGCCAGCTTTCCAGTTGTCTAAGATCTTTCTGCAGTACGCTGGTATCTTGATCAGCTGATACGGCTGTATACAGCAGACAGTCGTCTGCGAACAATCTGGTTGTGCAGGCCATGTTGTTTGGTAGATCGTTAATGTACAACAAGAACCATAGTGGGCCGGTCACTGTACCCTGCGGTACGCCAGATGTAACAGATGCAGGTAGAGATGAATGACCATTGATGACAACTCGTTGTGTGCGGCCCATCAGAAAACTTCTCACCCAAGAAGTGATTTCTCCCTCAAGTCCATAATATTGTAGTTTAGAGATTAGGCGACGATGAGGGACCTTGTCGAAAGCTTTTAAAGTAAAATCTACTCACCGAAGTCGTCACTATGTCAGAATCCGTTGTAGTCCTTGATGCTCGTCGATGTGATGCTCCGTAGTGCTCCGGTCATGTAGTGCTTTTACTCTGGTTCTCTCGTTCTGGTTCTGATTCTGCCCCGGGCCGCGGGCTAAAAGCCCTTTATATACAAGCACGCATGTACGTACGTGCGACCAGGCAAAGCAACCCGACGCACGCACATGCGTGCGGCCTGTATACCCATAATTTCCCATATTCCTCCCGACTATAAAAACAAGCGAAAGATAAAAAAACAAATAGTCTTTAGCTTGTAAATAGAGCCGGATAGTGGGAGGGTATACAAACTTACAAAGGGTGGGCTCTCGAGAGCTCCAAACCCTCCGGAAGGGGTGGGCTCTGAAGAGCACCAAGCCCCCTCCCCATACTCCCTGGAAAGGGTGGGCTCTTCAAAAAGAGCACCAAGCCCCCTCCCCATACCTCCCAGAGCGGGAGGGCTCTTCAGAAGAAGAGCACCACGACTCTCCCCTACTCCCCTCGGGCTCCGGCTGGGGCAAGGGAAACTTCTCCAGCAGCTGAAGCCGGCTGGGGTGATTCCCTCGTCCCAGCTCGGAGCTTGCTTTCCAGCCATAGCGTCAATGTTCGGGGGATAGGGAAAAACTGCCGTAAGCAATAGTTCGCTCTTGTCCCTCCCGAACTTGAGAAAGTACAGCACCAATGGCAGTGCCTGACGCATCGGTATCTAGAATGAACGGATACACAGAGTTGGGTAGCAGGGGCGGTACGTGGTCATTAATATTTGGACTTGATCGAAAGCATCTTGATGCTTTTCTTCCCAATGGAATTGGTTCTTGCCCGTGAGACCATATAATGGTCCTACTACTTGGGCATAATTCACAAGACCGAGGGGCTGCTCCACCTCTCTAGTACATTTAGGGGTTAGTCAGCCCACCACGGCTTGTATGTGTTCTTCCTTAAATTAAGGTGTAGACCACTTCCATCCACCTCTCTACCCGAGCACTACTACATCATCCAAAAAGGCTACGGCAATGTCCCAAGTCAGTCCCTTAAGGATGGGGGTCATTGCTCATTGCATAGGCCAAAACCCATATACGAACAACTCATATAGCCCATATTTGGTGATGAATGCTGTCTTCTCACGGTCTTCCTTCCTGAGATTAATTTGCCAATAAGCAGAGTTTGCATCTAGTTTAGAAAACCATGTATTTTCGGCTAGAGTATCCAAACACTCTTCAATGCAAGGAAGGGGGTAGACGTCCTTTTTAGTAACATTGTTTTGTTTACAATAGTCTATACACCATCGGACGCTTCCATCTCGCTTCCTAATAATTAGTACAAGGGCTGATGCCCATGGCGACATTGAAGGTTGGATAACTTCAGCTGACAGCATTTTATTCAGGAATGCTCGTTCCTCCTGTGCAAAGTTCATGGGGGTGTGCCTCGATCATTCTCTGCTTAATGGGGGCAGCCCCACCTGTATCAATCGAATGGGTAATTGTCGTAAAATTTCCCAAATCAAATTCGTCTCTGGCGAAGACACATTCTAATGCTAGCAACAAGCCCTTCGATATTCCCTGTTCTTCTGGGATTAAAGACTCGGAAGACCGTTAAATCCCAAAGACCCTGCAGATGGATCTACTTGACGGATCTTCTGGGCGGGAATATCTGACTCGGTGGGTTCTAAAACAGAGGCTCTGAAAGCTTCACTAATGAGTTTCCCCTTATTCCATTTAAAAGAGCATACAACTGTATTGAACCCTTCCCATCATGTAGAGTATGTGGGACAAACCCGGTCAAGGCTACATCCAGCTCCACAATGAATTGGTCACTCGTACGCGATGAATCGAGATTGCATCGCACCCGTTTGACCGCCATCGGGGGGATGGTTACTGACTTCGCAAAGAATACTTTTTATTCACATCTTCGCCACAGGTCATTTCTATACACTCGCCCTGAAAGGTTAATAAGGAATCCGGTATATTGATGTATGCACGATGTTTCCGCAGGAGGTCTGCCTCTAACAACATGTCATCATCGATTGGGGCAACACATAAACATGTTCACTGAATTTGCTGCCACCCAACATCAAATCAACCGGTCCCACAATCATTCCAGTCATGTTCATATTCCTACCAGCAGTATGCAAAACAACAGTCTTGACAACTGGGGGAACGGGGTGAAGTGTTCCGACGGATTCTATCGGATATGATAGTATACCTCGGCAGCCGTGTGTACTACTGCCCGAATGGGTTTGTCACCAATCCATAATTTTATGTTTATACTAAAAGTGGATGGTGACTTACTGCGGCATACATCTGTCCATGTCCAGTTTTGGGTTGTCGGGATTCTGACCGGTAGGCGGTGGCCAGGGGGGTGTCAGCCATGGGCTTGGCTCCGTTGGAGGCCTGGCCCCATGGGTCGCACCCGCGGAAGGGGAGTGAGAAGGAAGCTCTTTCTTACTAGAGATCGGGTTGGGAACTTCCCCCGGCACTTCCACTTTACCAATGCTGTCCTGGCCGCCACAAATCTGATTAGATTCGTGGATGTTATCATTAATCGTAGCATCAGAGGAAACACCATTAATCCCCGTTTCCGGGGGAGGCGAATCGCTTCCAAATGCTACCGAATTATTGTCCACTGGTACACCCTTGTCCAAACCCAAAACGGGATGGGGGTTCACACTAGTTGTAGCATCAGAGGAAACACCATTAATCCCCGTTTCCGGGGGAGGCGAATCCCTTCCAAATGCTACCGAATTATTGTACACTGGTCCACCCTTGTCCAACCCCAATGCTGATCCAGAGTCATTTTCTGGGTCCTCGGAGACGAAGGAAACCTTAAGACCGGGACTTCTCTCGGGACATTCTAATTTAAAATGTCCTAATTTCCCGCTGAAGCGGGCGGGAGAAGCTTGTGACTTTCTCACACTCTCAACCAGACTCTGTACTGTAGTCTGTAAAGGCCCTATCACTGCAAGGGACGTCTTCAATGATTCAACAAGTTGAATCACCGAGTCCATCTTGCCCTCCATCTTATCCATCTTGCCCTCCAGAGAAGCAACCCTCATTTCCAAGCCGCTTTGTGCCGGAGGGGTTGGGGGCAAGTTCGATTTCCTAACGATAGGAGCCTCATCGGACGTTGACTGTGAGTCCCGAGTAGGTGGGTGCATCGTCCTCCTCACATGGGGTGGCGATTCGAATTCTACACCCTCTCTACTCTCACCTCTCTGATTCCGTCTACGCGGATCATGCGACCTACGAGGGGATCTATAGGGGGAAGGAGATCTAAGACGGTGGCCTCTTGACTCACTACGGTCACTCCTGTGACTTCGAGGGGAATCCTGGTCATAATAGCGATATTCTCGCTCCCTACTATGATCATACCGGTCTCCCCTCCGGTTTTGAGGTGAATCAAAGCGACTCCCTCTGTCGTCTGATCGAGGAGAGTGATGACGACTCCCTCTGCAATCTGTTTGAGGGGAATCATAGCGATTCCCTCGACGATCTGATAGAGGGGAATCAAAGCGACTCCCTCGCTCGCTAAATCGAGGTGAATCATTGCAACTCCCTCGGCGATGTGATCGAGGGGAGTGATGACGACTCCCTCTGCAATCTGATCGAGGTGAAACATAGCGATTCCCTCGACGATCTGCTAGAGGGGAATCACGTCGACTCCCTCGGCGATCTGATCGAGGGGAATCATGGCGACTCCCTCGGCGATCCGATCGAGGGGAATCATGGCGACTACCTCGCCGATCTGAACGAGGGGAGCGATAACGATTCCCTCTGCGATCTGATCGAGGGGAATCGCGGCGACTCCCTCCGTGATCCGATCGAGGGGAATCATGGCGACTCCCTCGGCGACCTGAACGAGGGGAGCGATGGCGACTCCCTTGGCGAACCGATCGAGGGGAGTCATAGCGACTCCCTCTGCGATCCGACTCACCTACAGTCTCATATTGGTCGCGGGGCCTAGAATGGCCCTGTCGCGACCTGCGAGGGGGAGAAACAGTATACACTTTACGTGACTATCAACCTTAAAAAACTGACTAAGTATTACAATATTGCGCAAGAATTGCTCAATCAAACAAACAATTCTTTACTAACTTAGTATTACAATACTGTGCAAGAATTGCTCAATCAAACAAACAATTCTTTACTAACTTAGTATTAAGATATTTGCGCAAGAATTGTTCAATCAAACGAACAATTCTTTACTAACTTACTATTAAAATATTACGAGAGAATTGTTCAATCAGGCGAACAATTATTTACTATTCTGTTATACAGAATGTTAATTTACAAACGGAGACTTTTCCTGATAAACAAACCCAAATAATTTCAATCCAAATTCACACTCAAATATTCAAACATTCAAACATTCAAGTACAGAATTTAATTCAAAGAAGGAGACTTGTCCTTAAATAATTCAAATTCAAACCCAAATATTCAAACACAATATTCAAGGCCGCTGATAAAGTCCCTATGTCCCTGGTTGTGGACACTCGGACTAAATTCAACCGCTTAAATGAATTTGTATTCTTTAAAGATATTTGTATGTCCCCGCAATATATCTTTGGCGGAGTAACTTACACTACGATTAATACATTAATTAACTTCCTACACTGTATCAATAAATTTAAATACAATATATTCAAACACAATATTCACAGCCGTTGATTAGGTCACTATGTCACTGCTTAACATTCAGACCCAATTCAACAGCTTAATAAATTTGTATTTTTAAATATATATTTGTATTCACTACAGTAACTTAAACTACGATTTATAAAATATAAACCCTATAGTATATTTAATTATATGCCCTTGCCGATAATCATTGAACCCAATAAATCATTCGGAGCGAGAAGCCCGTTACTTAAAATTGTAAGAGGGCAACTCTGCTTCCAAACTGATTAATTGTAAGAGGGCAACTCTAATTCAAAAATGATTAATTAATTGTAGGAGAGCAACTCTAATTCAAAAATGATTAATTAATTGTAGGAGAGCAACTCTAATTCAAAAATGATTAATTAATTGTAGGAGAGCAACTCTAATTCAAAAATGATTAATTAAATTAGCGATGATTTAATTCCAGCAGCAATGCAATAACAAACCACTGTGGTTCACTCTCCCTCCCCACTCACAAAAAATCGGCACTCCGAAATTGGGTGGAAAATACAATTTCAATAAGAGGTGAATGAACCCTAATTCACACCAAGCAAATACTTTCACTCCCAAACAATCAAAAATATCAAAGATAATACGCCAAAGCCAAGGTAAATGAAGGGATAAACCCAGCCTCAAACAATCACTCATACAAGGTACGCACCCGAAAAACTCCAACCCAGTATAACAATAAGGTACCATAGGGTATGGGGTGCGGTACACGATAGAAGGAATGCAAAAATAGCGTCTAGGGCGTGCCGACGTGGCGTCCCTTGCCACACCCAATAATAAAAAATCGCTAAGAAGACGGTTCCTAAACTACTACTCTACGGAAAAAACCCTAAAATTACGACCTACAATAATTAGAAGAAGAAATAACAAGCGATATACGAACTTGTTACTTCTCCTCGGGTCCACGAAGTTGTCCGCGAGAACGCCGTAGATCGATATAGATCTAGTAAATAACAAGTCAAAATACGGCTCGAAACTTACTGCTACAAACTTACGACTACAAATGTTGCACAATAATATCAAGCGCAACGATAAAATCGCTCAATTTAACTGCGCAGGAACGAGTGAAGACTCGCAGCGCCACTAAAGTAAAATCTACTCACCGAAGTCGTCACTATGTCAGAATCCGTTGTAGTCCTTGATGCTCGTCGATGTGATGCTCCGTAGTGCTCCGGTCATGTAGTGCTTTTACTCTGGTTCTCTCGTTCTGGTTCTGATTCTGCCCCGGGCCGCGGGCTAAAAGCCCTTTATATACAAGCACGCATGTACGTACGTGCGACCAGGCAAAGCAACCCGACGCACGCACATGCGTGCGGCCTGTATACCCATAATTTCCCATACTTTTGTAAAATCAAGCACTGCCATGTCGACTAACTTATTTCTATCCAGTTCTTGGCTAATATCATTGATTGTGAGGATTAGCTGCGTTTCAGTAGATCTTTTAGCACGAAACCCATGTTGGAAGTCTGATAGGATATGTTGATTTTCTAGGTGTTTCATTACGTGGCTATGTATGATGTGTTCCATGACTTTACTCAATACTGATGTCAACGAGACAGGTCTGTAGTTTGCAGCACTCTTCCTGCTCCCCTTCTTGAAGATGGCGGCTACGTTGGCGTCTGCCAGCTACAGAAAGTGACACTCAGTAAAATAGGGTAGCAGTTTTTTCTGCTACATGTAGTTGTGGTTAAACCGTTTCGAAAAGTAAAATGGAAACACATTTTGGAATTCTCTTCAACGTATCATTTTGCATTTGGTGTGTTGTTGTCTGCTCTGCCTCGGCCTCAGGTGCTAGTACTGCTAGTTATGTGGTGGACGATAGTGGCGGACTTGGACCACGATTTGATGGCATCGGTGGATTGAGTGGAGGAGGGGTAAGTTCTCAAATTAATTTGGAAAGATAAAGCATGATGATAAAGCATGATCTGTACTAGACAGAAATAACCGTCTGATATGGGTCATTTCTTTAATAAAACTGACATTTGTTGACATATATGGAAAAGTTTCAGGCCGATATTCCACTAAAGATGATCTGCGCATGTCTTTCTTTGCTCAGCGCACACGTGTACGTCTCATGAATAATTCATGACCCTACGCGCCAACTGCATACACAGCTAGCCACGTGATGGCGAGTGAGCGGACCATTACTCTCTATGCTAATGAGCTCGGAGAGTCGCCAAATGTGATTGGATGGAAAAGATTAATCCTCTTACTTAAAAGGTTTCCGACAAATTTGTTAGACCAATCAGCTTGATTTTGATATAGATCTAGGACAGAGAGGGATAAATTCAGCACTGGAAAGTGAACGCGCTGTATGCGTAGGGTAATATCCTGACTGATGGATCCTGTCAAGTACCGACGTAGAAGTAGAAGTAATCCGATGCTGGGATACAGAGTCTCAAACACGGTTATTGATTATGTTTCCTGCTTCGAATTGTGCAAGTACGTGCATTGCTATGAAAGGGTTGGTGTCAAAATTTACTTGAAAATCTTTCTTTCGAGGCCTTTTCCGATGCAAATACTTAAAATTATTTTCTCATATTCTGGAAAATACAAGAAAAAAATATAGACAATAGAAAACCGTTCACGCCAGCCTTGTATTTTGCAGCATTGCAAAGTTACACCAATATCTTTGACAAAAGAACGGTTTTTGAAGCTTGTGCCCGTTGGTTATAATACACGCGCGTGAGCATGTGTTCGAGACTCGCCAAAAGACACCACTTTTCCATATGTCCCCATATACAATCGGAGGTCTAGTGGAGCCAGACGCCTATAGTCTCAGTGGAACAACCGAGGATATAGAGAGACTGAAGCTTTTGGTCTAGATCTGTACATGATGATGACAGCTGCGCCTAAGGCTAAGCCCATTAAAGCCCTATCTATTATTTTGCAGTGTGACTTTATGCAACTTAGAATAGATGTTTGTGTAACTTTGATTGTTTCTTTTTATGTATTTTACTATTTTAATTGTTTTACGTTTAAAAATGATTTTTGTATTACTGAATCAGTTATTGTTATTTCGCTTCCTGCTTTAATTGTGAAATCTTGATAACTTCAAATCACCCACATTTTGTGCTAGATAAGTGATGATAGTCTCAGCATATATTGTGCCATATTTCTGTTGGAAACATTCAAAGGTACAGGCTCCTAGAGTCCTACGACTGTCTGTGGTTTATTATTCATGACCAATAAAGAAATAAATCATATTTAGTACAATTTAACTTTTTTTTAGATCCTCTGCCGTATGTGAAGATCATTTTCAATTGTTACTCTTGTTCTCATAGGCCACATCAAGACTTCTTGTCAGCTATCCGGATACAGAGAGGAGTCAGATCTTGGATTATCTATTTTCAGTGAGTTGATGATTAAAAAAATAGTTAGGACATGGCATGCACAATAAACATATATCGCGTGCTTACATCTAAGTATTAGTTTCCCATACCCGGTATGTGCAATAATTTAATCTTACCATCTGCAATATTTTCACTGTAAGCCTTTTGTAAGCCCCCAATTTGATTTGTCACATATTCACTTTGTTTATATGATAAATAAAAACCCACACGTACCCAGGATTCAAGGGGTATCGTTGAGTTTTTCTTCTACATGTACATAAATTGTAGATCAAGATTGATACAGTTCAGTTGAAGATTACATCTACTTTATGTTCACAGGAGCTCAGTTTAGATTCATTAAATGTATCTTCTTCTTTTTTTTTGGGGGGGGGGTGGGGGTTCAAGAGCTCTTTTAAACCTTACCTGGGCTCTATCCCAGCTCCTGTGTTTTTGTGTACATTTAAATATTTTGAAGAAGTTGTCTCCTATAAACTTTGCCATACATCTGTTAATCTGCTTATATAAAACTTATTTATAAAATGATGCAATATGTTATTTTTGTTTTACTATTGAAAGTACACCTTGATTTCCAAGTATTTTATCATAAATTAATACCACTAAAGTGAAATATAGTATAGCTTCAATAAAAACAGTTTAATCTGTCGATCTTAGTGATACAAGATCAGGTCATGGTTAATAACATGTATATGATGGTATATCTTTAAGTTTTGTTCATTAATTTTTTTTAATAAATTTGTAAACATCAATATTGCAGCCCAACTTTGGTGCAGCCCTCCACATTTTGAAGGTTGAGATGGGAGGAGATGCAGAGAGTGGAATAGGAACAGAGCCTTCTCACATGCACTCCCCTGACGATGAGAATTATCAAAGAGGATACGAATGGTGGCTCATGGAAGAGGCAAAGAAGGTAACCATGGAAATGAATGATCAATCAATTGAATATTTTAGTGTTAAATCATGACTGAAAAGCAGCACTTTTGCAAATTTAGAGAGTAGTGCAATTTTGAAAATTTGTTATGCTCCAAAATTTATGAATCACAAAATTAAAGTTTTGCAGGTCATAACACTTTCTGGTCATTTAAACTCCCATTGAAATTTTGTTTTTAAAGTTAACACGGTTTACAGTATTATAGTATTTGAATTTGTGAAATTGTAAGTTGAGCAGTTTTCCTCACAAGAGAGTCATACTGCATTTGACCAAGAGAGTTAATGAGCCATATAACACAAGATATTTTTATATGGTAGTTTAAAGGACAATACTGAAAATACTCATGTTCCAGATTGACCTAAGGTTAGCTTTCTTTCTGTATAGGGTACATATAATTTGATAATTGAGGAAACTAATTTTCAAGCCATGTGACTTCTTTAACCAAACATTTTTTATTACATTTAATACAGGTAAGAGCTGTTGAGTTGTAACTTTGTTCAATTCGTGGAAAAGGAATATACATGTATATCGGTGGAGTTAAAAGTACTGATGGCAGCACCTTAACCATCCCCTTCTCTAATGTTTACTGTACTCTTATTGATGAACTGTAAATACTATAAAGTATCAAGTATGTTTACTTTGAGTACAGCGTGATAACAACCAGAGATGCTAATGAAGTAGCAGTTGACACTGTGTCGTCTTAGCCTGATGGCTCGTCAGGATAAGTGCTAATATTATTGATGAAAATGATGGTAATGATGATAATGTTCACAAATAAACCAGCTGCCTCTCCAATTGCTCTCTTCCACCCTGCCAGCGGAATCCAAACATTAAGCTGTACGCCCTGCCATGGGGCTGGCCAGGGTGGGTAGGTAACTACACCAACAGCCCTTACACCGACATCAAGCAGACCATCGGGTATGTCATGAAATGGCTGCAAGGAGCAAAGACAGTGCATGGATTGACCATTAATTACCTAGGGGTAAGTATATTGATCGATGAGTTGATAGATCGATTGATATTAATAGTCAAACTTGTATAACGATTCATACTACGTTTCAAAGCACTTTCCATGTGATTATTATGATTGATGGATGGATGGATCAATTGGATGGTTGGTTGGTTGATTAATTGATTGATTGACCGATCAATATGAAATTGATTATTGATTGCTCAATTGGTTGGTTGATTAATTGATTGACCAATCTATAATACGAAATTGATTATTAATTGCTTGATTGGTTGGTTGATTAATTGATTGATTGACCAATAAATAATACGGAATTAATTATTGATTGCTTGATTGGTTGATTGATTGATTGATTGACCAATCAATAATACAGAATTGATTATTGACTGCTTGATTGGTTGGTTGAATAATTGATTGATTGACCAATCAATAATATGGAATTGATTATTGCTTGCTTGATTGATTGACCAATCAATAATACGGAATTGATTATTGATTTATTGATTGGTTGGTTGATTAATTGATTGATTAACCAATCAATATGGAATTGATTGTTGATTGCTTGATTGGTTGGTTGATTAAATGAATGATTGACCAATCAATAATACAGAATTGACTATTGATTGGTTGATTGATTGGTTGATTAATTGATTGATTGGCCAATCAATAAGGAGTCGATTGCTGATTGCTTGATTGGCTGGTTGATTAATTGATTGCTTGATTGATTGATCGGATGTCTTACCTACATACAAAGAAAGCAATTAGTTTGAAACTAAGTAATATCAGTAATAATGGCATTGAGTGTGCTGATATGAAAAAGTTGTAATAGAATCTAGTTTGCCTTGGATTGTGCTATTACAATTCATGTTACAAAGCTCATAGCCATGTGTGTTTATATGATGATAAGACATATTGAATGGGTATGTTTCACTTTTCCTGATTATTTGCAAATGATTGACAACATTATTGTCCCTAATGGTATGCACAGTTTGTGTTGAGTTACGTTGTACTGTACATGTATGCTTTTTCATTTCCTCCTTCCCCCTTTATCGTTGCTATAGCTTTCATTTATGAGCATCAAATGTCATTCATTCTAGCCTTCATAATAGTATCTGTTGGCCATAACACTTTCTTTGCCTTTTTTATCTAGATTTGGAATGAGAAAAGCTACACCAAAGAATACCGGTACATCAAACTCTTGAGGAAAACACTGGATTCCTGTGGCTTCCAGAATGTGCTGCTGATGTCATCATCCTAGGGTAAAAAAAGTCTTCAGATCTGCATTGTTGGTGGTTGGGGGTTTAACTCTTCTTCTCAAGATTTTTTTTCTTCTAGGGTGTGATTCACGCCATGACCTGACCTGCATGTTGCTAACCACATTCTAATTAACTACGCTGCAACACTTTTCTTCTTCATCACTTTTCCCTTTTGTTCTTGTTTTATATATTTTCATTTCATCTTCATGCTCTCCTGATTTTAGTGTGTCTAGTCTTTCTCTGTTTGTTTGACGTTTTCATTTTGTGTGAATAACTAGATCCTCTCATCTTATTTGTGTCTTTAGAAGTTGCACTGAACTAGTAAGCTCTTTGTCTGTTTAACCTTTAGAGCATTCTCTCATATTGATCATACCCAGCTTTATGTTACCTGTTTGCTGCATTCTCATGAGATACTAATATGCCTTAGCATCTTTTTCCATCTATTAAACTACAAATCTTAAATCCTAACTATCCACAGCCTCTCCTCATTTTCCTTTTCTTTTTGTTTCTTTTTGTTTTAATACAACCTATCTCTACCCTGCTTCTACACCCTTCAACACTCCTCTCTGAAGATATGGAACGAAAGAGCTTACAACAAAGACTACATTAAGCAGTTACGCCAAACGCTAGACTCCTGCGGCATGATGGGAACTCAAATAGTCGCTGCCGATGGGGGCGCCTATGGGGGCTCGGCCATCAGTAAAGATATCCTTGACGACAAGGATCTTGCTAAAGCTGTTGAAATCTTGGGGTAACTAGTAAAATATACAGAGTTGAATTGTAAAGTCTCTTAGTTAGTATTTTTTAATTTGTGTGCAAAGTTTAGTGTGTATACCGGGTACTTATTTTCATGAAAACATGTACAAAAAAACATGTTGATGAAAGCTCATATGTTATAAATCCTTGAACTCATCTCCACTGCTATATAAGTACATGAATTCATCATCTCATGGATATAGAGTACAAACACACATGCATACCTGTATTAAGGTTGACGCCTTTGCATTCAGTGTAGAATAGAACTCATCCAGGAATTCCTCTCCGTATAGTCTCGCGTCCTTCAGGTTTGGCATGGAACATAAAGCATCTACTAGGTGATGTGTAGAGGTAGATATTGGACACTTAACATCTTCAATCATGACAATATGGACCTACATGTATACAAAGTTACAAACAGTGTCTCATACAAGTACATTACCAGAGTACATGTTCTAATTAGGTGCTCTAATATACATGTACGTGTATTTATTTATTTATTTATTTATTTCACATCTTTAAAAAGGGTAGCCCGATCAGCATGAGCTGGTTTTCATCAGGGCCCTTTACAACATACATGGTTCAATAATAATGTCAATCAAAACAACAATAAATGCACATTATAATATGAGAAATAATTCGGACATGCAATAAAAAGGCAATACAGTACATTTCATAGTATACGAAGTTCAAATTAAGATAAGGTATGCTATAGATATTTATAAAATTGTTGCAAATATTTCAATGTTAAAAAAAGTTTACCGTCACCATTGAGTAATTATAAAATGTATACAATTAAATACTTTCCCAGTTTATAATTAAAACTATTGTAAACAAACAACAACAAAAACCCACAATTAAAATATATATATATATACATGTAGTTGACATTTGTACGCAATAACACATAGTATTAGGTTAAAGTTAAAACAAAGTATGGTATAAATATCAAAACAAATTATTGCAATATATTTCAATGTTAAAAAAGTTTGCCGTCACCATTACGTTATACCATATATACTATTAATACTTTCCCATTTAATAATTTAAACTATTAATTAAAAACAAATAGTTGACATATTATGCACATAAATATAATAACATGCATATGTTAGTATCATAATCAATTCATAACATGGTATTGCATAAGTACATGAAATACAATTTCAAAGATTCCTTGATTGAGGTTTAAAAAAAAAAAAAAAAAAAACATCAATGATAATGTTGTTTAGCATATTGATAAAATAAGTAAGCAAGATTCATTATTGGCGTGTGCTAATTAAAATAAAATGTTAAAGGAGATTGCAGCATTCATATTGTACGGCAATGAACAAGAGCGTTCCAGACTCAGTGTGATAAATTGCTTTTGAATACGTTCAGATTGGGGGAGAACCTGGTTTCTATGGGTAGATTATTCCAGAGTGTTATTGCAGAGTTTACAAAGGAGCGCTTAAAAAATTCTGTATTGCACCTATTGGATTCCAGCTTAAGTTGATGGGAATTACGTGTCATGCGTTGTGCTACATCATCATGTAAAATAAATTTGTTTGCCAATAAGGCAGGTGCAAGATGGTGAACACATTTAAATGCCATAATCCCCATTGCTCTTGAATACAATGCCTCAAGTGTTGACCAATTAAGTTGTAATAAAACCTCGTGTGAAGGAGTTGACCACGAACATCCAGATATAATATATGCTGCTCGTTTATGTAATTTATTTATAGTTTCATAATTATGCAGGGATCTATTTGTCCACACAGTGCAGCAGTACATAGCATGAGGTAGAATATAGCCCCAGTATATCATACTCAGATAATGTTTATTGAACGTGCCTTTGAGTCTTCTTAGAATACCTAATTTCTGTTTCATTTGTAAAGCTACTTTTTCGACATGCTTCGAAAATAAGAGATTGCTGTCTACTATAACACCGAGGCATTTGTACTGTGTCACACATTCAATCGGTGTTGTCTTTATACGCACATTTAAATTATTTTCGTTTAGCGTCTGTAACTTTTGCTTCGACCCAATAACCATTACCTTTGTTTTAGTAGTATTCAATAGAAGTTTATTTTTTTGCGTCCACGAATACACTTCATCTAAAGCAAGATTTAGTTTCGTTTGGATCTCAGATAATGTTTTGCCTTGTACCGACATGGTCGCGTCATCTGCAAATAAAAACATGTCCGCACTATGAATACTAGTGGGCAAGTCATTAATATATATCGAGAATAACAATGGCGCTAAGACAGAACCTTGGGGTACACCGTAATTAATTGTTCTCGTGGATGACTTTTTACCTTTAATAGACACAAACTGGCTCCTGCCTCCTAGATAGGACCGAAACCATTTTATGGCTCTATCCGTGCAACCAACGTTTTTTAACTTCATTAATAGAGTTGAGTGATTCACTGCATCGAATGCCTTCCTCATATCAATATACGCAACACCGTTTAAGTTGCCTTTGTCCACGTATGGCTATGCTCTGGTGACAAATGCTGTAGGCTACATTTAGTATAATATATAGGATTTAGATAAGGGCTGCAAATAGGTTTGAGCTTATGTTTAGTGATATGTATACTTTTTGGTGCAGGGTAAAAATTAAGAATTTGGCTAGTGTTGGATAATAAGCACAGAAAAATTGTTGACAGAGTTGAACAACTGGAGGACCGATAATTACAGCCGTAGTGCATTTACTTTAATACTACATACTACATAGTGATGCATTCAACATAAACATTGTACCAGGTACCCACTTACTACACCTCGGTTGAGTATGGCAAATATAGATCAATGTCTTGGCAAACTACATTAGTGCTATATGTCAGGGATTCAAACCCAATACCTCATAATGACTGTCCAGAGACTTATCCACTGGGCCACAAACACCTCTACATGAACCATGGTCGATGCCCATTAATTTGGAATACATATGATTCATATGATTGATTTTAATCCATAGAGCTGTATTTGTGGCTGAATTTGTGGCTGAATTCATCATGGCAAGGATATAGAGTACAAATACACATGCATACCTGTATTAAGGTTAACGCCTTTGCATTTAGTGTAGAAGGGAACTCGTCCTGGAATTCCTCTCCGTATAGTGTCGGGTCCTTCAGGTTTGGCATGGAACACAAAGCATCTACTAGGTGATGTGTAGAGGCTGATGTTGTACACTGAACGTCCCATAGCAAAACAGTTTCAACCTACATGTATACAAACAGTGTTTCATACAAGTAAATTCCAGAGTACATGTTTTAATTGAATGACTGCAATTTTAACTCGGTGCTCAGGTATACATGTATTTGTATAGCTATATGCTTAGGTGACAAATTTGCTGGGCTATTTTGTCAAATACTGTACTTTTTACACCAAACTTTATATTTCAAATATGAGGGTATTTGAAAAAGTTGAAGACCAGTCCTGGTTGGACATTTCTACTACGATATTCTTCTAAACTGACATAGAGAGCTTACAGATTATCTTATATCTTTACCAGAACCAAACAATCTTTTCCTGTTGCAGATTCCATTATCCTGGTACGTACGTGACTAAATACACCACAGAGACAAGAAAAACTCTATGGTCCAGTGAAGACTACAGTACAAAAAACGACAACATAGGAGCAGGATGCTTGGCAAGGGTAAGTCATCTTTTTCTTGATTTCTCTTTTAGCTTCACTATCTTCCCTTTTATAAATGTCCATGCAGGTTGTCACTAAAGCAGATTTGACGGTACAATTACAAGTGACAATTGTTTTTCTTACCCACTAATATATCTTGCTTCTTTCGACAGATATTGAACCGGAACTATGTGAATGGCAATATAACAAGTACGATATCCTGGAACCTAATCGCTAGCTACTATGGGTCTTTACCCTATGATCGCTGTGGGCTAATGACGGCTAGAGAGCCTTGGTCGGGCAACTACGCGGTGGAAGGCCCTATCTGGGTTACTGGTATGTATAGCATCACCATATGTTGGTAGATTTAGATTTATTGCTTTGGTAGCATTATTCCATTTGGCATCAATAGACAGTAAACAGATCTCACTATGAACATGACAGACAAAGAAAGCGGACAAAATATACAGTTCCTTTGTCTACCTGAGGAACTGTATATTTTGTCCGCTTTCTTTGTCCGTCATGTTCATAGTGTCTTGTATGTACGATGGTATTTTTATGATTCCGCTATAAGTAGCCGGGGGCATTGTGTTTTCGGGTTGTCCGTCGATACGTCTGTACGTTCCGATTGATGGATTCCCGCTAAACTAAGGTCATGTATGTATCTTGCAGAGCCAATATGAACTGATAAGATTTTTTGGTCAGCAGGTCAAAGGTTACAGGGCTCGTTATGTATGCGATAAAAGCTTGTGAACTCACTATCATTGATGAAATCAATTTCTTCATATATTGTTTTTTTTTTAACTGCTTACAGCACACACCACCCAGTTCACCTTGCCTGGCTGGAAGTATTACTTACGAGGGTCAGGAGCAGGTCATCTAGACCTGGGAGGAAGCTATGTCAGTCTTACTGATGGCAAGAACCTCACCATCGTCATAGAAACCATGGTAAGTTTCATCACACCCTGGAATTACAAGACCACTGCTCTACCGACTGAGCTATTACGCCCATCGCTTTCTCGTTATTGCAAAATCTCCAGATCCACTTGAGATATGAGGCTTAAACTTGGTGATAATATGTATTACCATAGGAAAATGATTTGATCAGATTTGGGTAAATAGGTAACAGGTCAAAGGTCACTGAGGTCAATTTCTGAAATTTAAGGTTTATTGCAATTAATATCTAAACATAGTGACAGTACATATTACTATGGGAAGATGATCCAATTACAATTTGGGGCTAGTAGGTCAAGACCATAGTCGTCAAACGGGAGTCGCAGTTGCATTTGTCTTGCTTTTTCTGTTTTTCTATCATTATTATATGCATCCTTCACTATCGTTTTAATTTTGTGTCAAATGTTAGACTTTGCAAATACTAGTCTTGACAAAGTGTAAAATTTGTTGTGCTCTTATCTTTGTATTCTCTTTACTTTTGATTTTGTATTTATTGTTACAGACACGCGATCATTCAAAATGCATCCGTCCATTTCTGCCACCATACACTGTAAAAACACAGACTGCTAGCTTCACCCTGAAAGGCATGTTTGTAAGTACAGTATAGTCAGTTGAAATAAGCCATTAATAATCTCCTATTAGGCAAACATTTAAGCATTGCGTTGTGATCTTCTTTTCTGTTTTTATTGCAGTCTATATTATCTTTATCTTAAATGATGATATTTATTCTGGCATTCTGTTTCACTTTCTCTTTGGTGTAATGTTAAATCTCTCTTAACAAGTCAAGATATTTACTGCTATTAATTTCTTTTAGATCTCTGCAGTATATTTGGAGCTTTTGTACAGATTTTGTCAGATGTGAATATAGAACAATAAAAAATAAGTTTTCATGATATGACTCTAATATTAGGTCAACATTTATTATTACTTGTTACTTGTAGAGATAATCCCGATGGCAGCTATCATACAGCTAAACTGGGATGTCCGTGCAACGTGCTGGCATAGTGACAGTGCATGAAGTAATTCAAAACAGTGAATGATGTCTATTATTTACAATAAAACGGTGGACGTGCAAGTAAAAACCAAGACGTGGAGTCTACAGTAGCTTGGACCCAACAGGAGGAGGCAACGCTCTGATGATGGGTAGAGCAGCCTCCTGGAAGATGGTTACTGTTGGAGATATTACCGCAGCAGCTGATAGGTGGTTCCACGTCCAGATGGTGCGAGGATAGAAGGAGTACTTGAAGCTATCAATGGAAGCTGGGGGTACTGCATACTTCAGAGGGTGATCATTTCTGCCCAGATATGTAGCTGGGATAATGTGAGTGGGAAAAGGCATGTTGAGTTGATGATGGTGCATCTTGTAAAACAAAGTGGACTGTGCAAGAAGCCTGCGATTGTGAAGGGTATCCCATCCCAGTTTGTTGACAAGTGCTGTGACTGATGTTACTCTCCGGTAGTCTTGGTATACAAAACGGGCGGCAGCTCGCTGTACTTTCTCAAGACTTTGTATTGATGTCAGAGTCCGAGGGTTCCAAGCTTCACTGCCATACTCAAGTTGGGGACGAACAAGCATTGTGTAGGCTTTGGATTTGATGTTCTTGGTGCACGGTGATAGAGTTCTGCGTAGGAGGCCAAGGGTTCTATTGGCTTTCTGGGTGGTGAGTTTACATTGGGTGTTCCATTTAAGGTCATGGGTAATCGTGACACCAAGATACTTGTATTGTTTTACTCGAGGAATTGACTCATTTAGTAGGGTGTAGTCCACTGTGATGGGGTGCTTCTTGTTTGTGATTGACAATGAAGCACACTTCTTGATGTTGAATCCCATCAGCCATTTAGTAGACCAGTCTGCAAGAACATGGAGATCTTCTTGCAGTATATGAGTGAATTATATGAATATGTGGCAAATATTATGATTTTTTTTTTAAGCTGTATGTCTCGGCCAAGAGGATCACAATGAGATTGTAAGAATCAGTACTTGTTTTTTCCAGGCCTCTATCAAGTCTCTCAATGTGTTCTACTCCAAGCCTGGCTATGGTGGGAATTCTTCAGTTTATTTCATGAAGAAAAGCCCTGTTCAAGCAAGTTGAAATCCTCTCAAGTCATATCATACATAGACTGACTAGACTCATTCACAAAAAACCAGGTTGCAGATACTTTTAAAAGAAACTGACTACTCCTGGAGCAGTTAACTCATTGGAGATCATGATTTATGTGGATTAATTATGTGCATTATATGCAATCAATGTATCAAATAATCTAATTGAATAAATTCTTCCATCCTGTTTGCTGTATGGAGATACAGAAAGAGAAACAAACAAGTTTTCATATTCAAAAGAAAAAATATATAGAGAGTATGAGGGTTGGAAAGTTAGATGGGGTTAGAGAGAGAGAGAAAGAGAGAGATAGGAATAGACTGTAGACAGATATGGTATCTTTTTTTAACTTTTTAAAATTTAGTACAACACGGCTAAAGGACAATTGGAAATACACAAATAATAAATAGCATTTCCTTATACTATACAGCTTCTTCCTTTCAACTTGGTTTCTTCTTAATTACATAGACTGTAACTATATTCTGTTGCTCAATCTTCGTTATTCTCCTTTGACAGGTTGTAAATGGTCAGTTCAATTTGACCCTTTACCCTGATGAGATCTACACACTGACCACTCAGGCCGTTGGTATGAAGGGCAAATACCCTGACCCTCCCCAAACTAAGCCCTTCCCGACCAAGTACACGGACAATTTTGATGGTAAGAAATCTTTCTTCAGTTTTGCTTTGCAAGGCCTTCGTTTTGATCAATATGGAAATAAATTGTATGACCATTAAACATGTTTTCGGAAATAAAAACAAATTCCCATAGAATGGAAAAGAAATACAGTTAACATTTGTTTTGTGCGCAAAATTTATCTGGTTCTCACTAGGTCACAACAATTATGTGACTTGACAAGAGTGTTCTTCATTCTCATGAACGTGATAAAAATTTGAAGAATTCGCCATGAAGCCATGGAGTGAATTTTGTGGATTTGTAAATTTGCCACCTTTTGAGGGTTAAAGGACTTGACATCCTCTTACCCAAAGTGACATTTAATCAATGGATTTTGCTTATCCAAGACTTCATTGTATCTTTTATTAAAACAAGACAATATGTGGTCTTCCTTCTTTCAACTTTCTTTCAACTTTCCAACAGAGTACCCAATCTACAGTGAGGCCAACTATTTTACAGACCAGGCTGGTTGCTTTGAAATCTGAGACTCCGGAAACATCAGTCACAACCTCGTCATGCAACAAGTGGCAACCTCCTTCCCAGTCAATTGGTGCATTGACGCCCATCACCCAATCTCGGTGATTGGAAACCATACGTGGTGAGTAGGTTAAGGCTTTACAGTGAAACATAGCCATAGTACCTTGGGAAGAGGTGAGGTGCAACAATGAGTGATTTCAAGTTGGGTGCTAGTGTTAGTGTTTAGAGCAGTTAAGAGCTCTTTAATCAAGCTAAAAATTTGCTGATGAGATTAAGAGCCCAATACCGATATCAAACTAGATAGCTTAACACTGCTGGCACCGTAAACACACTGTGACATCGCCACACAGACTTGATTTTACAACGATGATTTAAAAATAGTACATGAAAACTAAAAGATATCATGAAAAGCAAAATTGATAACACTATAGCTACCTGAAGTTGACGATATTCAGAGGTCAAAGCCTTAACACCAGCCGATTTCCATTTGGGTGTGTGGGGCTGATGTTAGTGTTTATTAAACACTAACACCAGCCCTAAACACCCAACTTGAAATCACTCAATGGCTTTCTGGATGCTGGCTTCTTTATGCATGTTATAGAGCTGGTGCCATCAGTTAGCAGAAGCAATCATAAGGGGAAAACTTTTTCAGGGTAATGGGGACTTATGTTGTCATAATCAAATATTTTTGTTTTGTCCAATTAAATCTGAATTCTTGTCCTACTTTCCCGCAGGCGTAATGTGAGCTTTAGCGTTGATGTTCATGTCTTGCCTTCGTCTGGAGCTATCCTTGCTCTCCGTGTGAATGCTGGCGGCTGTGGGGCTGCAGGCTCAGAAGGAATCTACTTCTGGCTTGGTGGTAGTGGGAAGTACAATGTTACCACAGATATGGGTAAGTATCCTAGACTATGCACCTTTGTCAGCCATTTGCATATCCCCCCAATAGATGACATACAAAATATACTCAAGACTGTGTTTCAGGTCATATTGGTACTACATTCATATTCTGCAAGCTGAGACCCTTTTGGAGAACTGTTTTTTAATTCGGTCATGAAATTACAAACAAAAATGTAACTTTAAAGTAAAAGTCATGTAAAACTTGTCTTTTATTGTCTAAAGTTGAACTAAGAAGACCAAGATTCAGGTCTGTAAGACATTGTTTAACCCGTTGAGTACTGAATTCCCATAATTCCCATAGACTTAATACAGGGACCACCCGATTCCTGTAGGCGATCTCAATCACTGTATAATTTGTTCATATAACACATGCATGTTGGATGCATTTGATGCGATATGTATACTCTAATAGCACTAAACAAAATAAACCTCTTTGAGAATTATAGATCTATGAAAATCTTATACTAACATGTTAAGTTTTAATTGTAGGGATATTTTTGAGACTGAAATTTTGTAATGAAAAATATCATCTTTTTCCTCTTTTCTTTTGTTTTGCAGAAGGGAGAAGTGTCGTGAAGAGTGGTACAGCTCCCATAATTGGCAATACCTGGGCTACAGTTCAGCTAACTGTCATTGTAAGTATTCAATGAGAGAGCTCTCTCTAGGTTATTTTGCTGTTTAAGGTCACTTAAATTCATTTTATTTTGATGGAACCAATTTTTAAGAAATGTCTCTGTCTTTCGTCTACTATTGTTCAGCCAATATTTGGCATATAAACATTATTGCAGATGACAGACTTTTTTTGCACCCATGCAACAAATTTGTTTAATTTGCAAAAATGTAATGTTTGTCTGGATTGTCGTTAATAAATTGAATTTAAATTTGAATATTGACAAGTAAACATGAGAGCTTTGTTTTAACTAAGTCTGGGTCATATGTGCATTATGGGAACCATCATGGTCCTGTTGAATGACAACTTCCAAGATCAAAGTTCAGTTGGGGTCAAAACCATGCTTTCTGATTAAGAATATTCTAAACAAATGTGTATGCTTTTCAATCTTGTCTACAGGGTGGTGAGGCCAAGGGGTCTGTGTATGGTGTTGAGGTATTTGACTGGGTCAACATTCCTACAGTACTACCTCACCATGGATGGATCGCTATAGGAACACCAGACTATTCTGCAGCTCAGTTTGATAACTTTGCCATCCATTCTGCATCTTGATGACTGGAAAATAATAGGGATTATACTCTAAACATGACAATTGTTTGCATTATGTTGATTTTCTGGCTCAAAAAGGAAATAGTATAAGAAAAGACTATGAACGTATCCATTCATGTTCTATTGAATTCTTGCTACCGCATATAGCAATACATATTCCCATAATGCATTGCGCCTCCGAAAATTGTGTAAGCAGTACTCTCCCATGTTTAAATTCAGATATGTACGAGATTTTGAGCTCATACTCACCCATTCACCAAAAAATGCCTTTGCCAGATTCTTTGGTTACACACGGTCTTCTCCAATTAATGTGACTTGTGCAATTATCATACATGTACATGGCATCTTATTCAAAAGAAATAGCTTTCATTCGTCTGAAATAACATTCCAATTTGTGATGTAGTGTTTGTAAATATATTTGATATGACCATTCAAAGTGAATCTCTTTCATCGTCTTATGGTAATATATTCTCGTAAATATGATCTTTAAAAATTCCTTGATGAAGATGCACCCATTTTCCCATCGTTTATTTGATATCCAAATTACTTTTTCCTCCACGACTGTCTTCCTTTAATTATAGGGGCCTGTGTATTCCCATTTATAACTCTATACTTATTCCCTGGCAAAGCCAATATATAACTGATCATTTTATTGTTATTTTTTACATTTTTGATACAGTGGTGTGTGGTCAAGTAATGTTTCCATTTTTGTCTAATAATGAACTTTTGATCATCAAATAAAAGAAGTATGTGTAATCTTTTAGAAATTTAGAAATTACAGAGTTGCCTTGTGTACATTTATATTTTTCATTTGTGTCTCTAACAAATCAAATTATAAACTGACATTGATAGAAAAGTCATATTTCATTTTCTTTCGAATTTGTTTCATGAGTTATTGTTATTTTTCACTTTCATAATCTAAATGGTCAAATAGTTAATATAGGGTGCTCTTGTTATGTAATAAAAATGACAAAGCATTTATAATCCAGAAATTGTTATATTGAATCAGCATCAATAATATAGTATTTGTAGAAATCAGATGAATTTACAGGCAGAAATGAGAGAGGTAGGGAGAGAGAGAGAATGAGAGGACAATGGAGAACGAGAGAAATAGAATGAGGGGAGAACGGACAGGAAAAGAGAAAGAGGGGAGAATGGAGAGGGAAAGAGAAAGAGAATAATGGGATAGTATTGGACAGAAATTGTTTGAGGAGTGAATGTGAAAATGTGAACAGTAGGGGTAAAAAAAGGCAAATGTAAATTAAGCCCACATCGCTATACGATCTGACTATGATCAGAGTTCAGAAGAATTTCCAAATGGCATTTGAAATGAACATTCAAACTTCTAAATTCCTAATGATCATTGAATGATTTTATTAGTCGTAGGATTAATCAATTTAAAATTTAAATGGATTTCACGTTTCCTTGGAAGAGGAATGGCTAAATCATACCAGGTCATACCAGGTAGTGCAATTTTCTACAATTATTTGAATCTGATTAGGCTTTGATACTTGCTAGAAAGCTTAAATGCACTGCAATTCAAGTTGTTAGCGTTCTTATCATCATTTGAAGCCTACATCTGGAAGATGTTTGTTCAGATTTCTATATCTAAAATAATTGCCTTTTTTTTAAAAGATAGGTTCGCAGGAGGATCGTATAGTGCACACTGGGCGTAATTTAGACACTGGGGGTGGTATTCTCAAAAGCGGACTAACTTTAGTCCATATGAATATACTTTTGTATCATAGTTATATTGTTGGTTATTAATTTTGTTATTTGATTTAGTGACAGATTAAATTATTCAAAAACATTCATATGGACACTTGGCATTCCATACTTAGTCGGTGGATTAAACCATGGACTAAAGTTAGTCCGCTTTTGAGAATACCACCCTGGATATTTTTATTATTCCAAATGTAAAAAAGTTCACTTCCAAGGAATGATTACCGGTACCTTCTTGGATGGTCTTGATTGAGGCATTGAAATCACTATGCACAATGCTGCTCACACACAAACTCCCACTTTGCACCTCAAATACGATTACAAAAGACTACCTTCATAACAATTAAAGCCCTGCACTGTCCTATTAGCTACTTGCTCCCTCTATACAGAAAACAATGCCTAAGCGGTGACCATTGGTCCCCCATTATCCTCTTTTTCTTGTTTATTGAGAGCTGAGTTGATGAGATAGCCACCTGTCATTGAACACGCTGTGTGATCTAATCCCTCTTGGCCAAACTAGTACAGCCTGCCTTTAAGATACTCGACTTGCACGTTTCAACCTCATGAAGCATTGGCTCAACACACAGGTGAACAAAACAAAATTAGGCACCAACGCGTTCTTTATACATATACTATCGAATAATTTAATGTAGATAAACAACTGTACATTACAAGATAGAATGACAAATGATCACACAGTAAGAATAGCACACACTGAAAGATGAGTGATGAGGATTATATAGAACATCTGCTGAGAGCCAGAAGGGTGTTACATGTGTACAGTTAGTTCCCTTCTGGTTCCAAACGGACAAAATCAACGTACCTTATAAAGGACAACTAACGTTGAATAATCATATAACGGGGTTCACAAATAGAAAGATATAAAGTACTATGTAATCAAAACATTGAATATTGCACACACTTGGTTCTAGAATACAAAACTCAGCTTAAAGTAGATATGATCTGTCTGAAAAAAAGAAAGAGAATTCGCACCATCTATTCAAGTTCGAAATTGCATCACACAATGCATAATTAATCAAAATCAATAAATCAAATTCAGAACTATATTTATTACCTCTTCATATATATGCAGTTAGAGCTTGATATTTCATAGGTCTATAGAATGGTAAAATGATTTATATTTTCAAAGAGATCATTAATGAATCTTTACATCATTGCATCAAATGTTTGGATATCATGAATTATCCAAAGTCCAAGATCATATTGGTGTGCTTGGAATTTTAAGCATAGATCACAATTTCTTTATCTTTATCTAATCTTATCTTCACCAAAATGAATGAATGGAGGCAGTAAAACTTTCATCCCAGCCTTCTCTTTCCCTGTCTCCCCAATGACTCATTATAAAACCCTCCATCATCACTTTTCACTTTGATTGAAGACACAGGGGGATATTTGCTATTCTTAAATCCCTTATAGAGGGGGCCATTGGGTGCCTGATATAATTTCCCTTGTGCCTTGTTACATCTGTTGTGACACAAAATATGGTGAACCCCTCGTCATTTATAATATCAAGAAAATCATGATCAAAATCACTTTGAAGAGATGCACATCATTTACTTCATGTAGACTTTGTAATGAATGTTAACAAATAAAACAATATAAAATAGACAGAGGAAAATGAGTTTAACTATCTTCGTTAAGTTCTCAGAGAATTCCATTTCTTCTTGTATTAAAATGAAAATCTAAGCTAAAGACTATCCTCCATCCCGATCCATTTTCAGGGCACTATCCACCATAATTTCAGTCAAAAATGGCTCAAAATGTCCACAAACTGAAAGAATTCTAAAATTCATCAAAGACCCTTTCGACTTTTCCTTCTAACACAAATTTTGAGAACCTCGACTGGCACTGGTAAATATCGATTTCTCCAGGTACGTCTCAATAACACTGAAGATTGTCGAATCAGTTTTGATTTTCAACACATCGGACAAACCTGCGAGGTTTGCATCGTATATGTGTCCCACATGCATAATTACGTGCGGTGCTTTCATGCAAAGTGCTTCTTAGATTTCATTCGCTAGCATCTCCAATTTCCATTTCAATTCGTCTCAGAAAAAGAAGGGATAAACATCAACGTGCCCTATTTCTTTTTCCTTTTTTTTACAAAAGTGACATTTGGTGAAGAAATCAACATTTCAATGCAGAGAGATAAATGTCGATCAAAATACAAGGCGTTTAGTATTGTGTGTGCAATTCTAGATGGCAAAGAAAATCAACAGCGAGCGTGATAGACCTCACATTACATATACAAAGACATCTTATGAACTAGGGCTGACATATGCAATCATATCACTGTCACTAACATGTGGCAAGAAAGCAAAGTAAAACATATTTCATTCAATATTCATCCATATGAATGCCTGCTGAGAGCACTGAAGGCATTAACTGATGTCATTAAAGCCCTTCTAGAACTCAACAGAGTATACACAATAGTAATCTTGGGCAAAAATTAAAAGTGAATTGTGAATTAAAAAAAAATGAATACAGGTTTGAATTGATTGCAGAATGGAAACGACTATGACACGATCACCTGATCACGTTCATAAGATAGAAATGGATATTAAACGAACGTGATATAGTAACATACAGATGTATATACATGTAATAGTTTCAGGGTGTAGATAAAGAAGTACATTGTTTAGTACCAATACTGCAAATAACATTAAGTCACCTACAATTTATCTGTATAAACAACTTTTTGAATGGTGATTTGTCTGAAGTACACCTGTACTTAAAATGTAAAAGAGTGACAATTTTGGCTCTTTTGTCCCTTTTTTAACAGGAATGTTTGAAGTGGCAAGAAGAAAATAATTGCACATCTTTAAAACTACTTGATATTTGTATGAGAATGCACAAAATTGTATGTAAAGATAAAAGTAATTTGATGAAAACGTCTATATATTTGAATACAAACATCATTAAGAATAAATAATTTTAAGTACTTGGCTATTAAAAAGGAATACAAGATTAATCTAACTATGGTTTTACACTTTTTAAAGGTAACCTTTCCATCAAATTCTTCAAGGGGCTCTGACCAGGTTTCACAAAGGGTATTATTACTTGTACTACAACAGGAGAAAGCAGAAAAATAGATAAACATTTGTAACCATTGTTCAATTTTGTAAGTATGCATATTCAAAATTCGCTACAACAAGAAATCTTTGAACATTTGTTTTACACATTTGACATCAAGAACTATTATAATATATAAATATACAATCAGCCAAGATAATGTACATATATGGGTATAAGCTTCACAGAAGATGCATTGGAAATGGCTTGGCAAATAAATGATACATATTCTTTCAGTACTAGCAATATACATGGTATACAAACCAAAAAGACATCATAGTTTTAGTTCTTCTACTTCAAACACAGCCATACATCTGTTTATGTTTTATTTACACAAAAATCCTACTCTCTCAGGCAGTCTTATCCTATTTCAGTCTTAAAACCAACAACAACAAAATCTATTGCACTAGAAAAATTGCCAACCTTGAATTTTGTATCTAAATAAGTAAAGTAAAAATCGTTTTCCCATGTCTTTCTTTGGTCTGTGAAATTTGGAATGGAAAGAAATGCTTGTACAACATCTAGAGTAATATTCATTTTATTTTTTTAAATCTTAAATCATACTTAGAATTGAAACCATAATTTTGGCCTCAGACAAGCTTCAAAGTTTGGTTCAGATTTAATTAATTTCATACAGGAGCTATGTCTATACATCCACTTCCCAGTAATTTAATTTAAAAAATCAATTACTAGATAAATTTGTGGAGTCAGAATCTGTTTCACTTCAAAAAAAGAAATTTCTTTTTTAAACAAATATATTATTAGAAATATCTTTTTAAAAATCACTTTATTGAAAAGTTGAATAATCTTGAAAGGAAATTGATCAAATGGTTGAAGAAAAAAAAATCTGGACAAGCAAATCTGTTCTGTGAAAGGAGTAAATTTGTTATCATAAATGCACAGAAATATTGCACATTTTATTTTTTAAACAAAAGCACCTAATCAACAGCGGTTTCATATACTGAAATCAATTAAATATATTTGGATGTTCATGGTTTTGATGATTATGGAAAGTAATACAGAGGTAGTTATATATGGTAGGAATGCTTTCTTACGAATATGCAGCGTGTGTACACATGCAGTGTAATATGAACGTTTTTAAAACGTGAGGTGAAACACACAACCGCTGTGCAAGTGAGTGGGCAATTGTGGAAACTTGTCAGACCATTAGAAACGTTAATTGATAGGTCTTAACATTAGGAATGAATGGAGCCCATCACACACTATACTATCCAACTGCAAACAGATATTTTTCAAAGAAAATACATTATGGTTAGATATGACAAAAATCCTTCAGATTGTGCGAATATTTAAACCTGTAGGCCTTTAAATTGCTATAATCGTAGTCATGTCGGAAATTCCCTGATTCAGAGCTGATCTAGCAGGTTCTGTCCCTCAGATGCCTAAAATGTCCCACAGCTTTGAGTTTAAAATTCATCTCAGGTTGATTTCACATGTTTGTAACGTCATATCTGACATAATCATAATTTATTTCAGAACTAGATAGCAGTTGGATTGTATAGTGTTCATCTACTTTATCGTGAATCAATGTTCTGTTCACATACAGCTTTAATCCACAGACAGTGAGGTGCTCCCAGCATGCTGTGTGTGTATAGGATAAGAACTATTGTGAAGAAGTGAAGTGTTGGGACTTGTGAAGTTACTACCTTCTTGCTGTGTATCAGTGACATGGCACAGGCATAATCTAATAGATGTGAAGTGTTAGCACTTGTGGAGTTACTACCTTCTAACTGTGAATCCTCTATACAGGTCATGCAGTATCAAATAGCAGTGATTTTTTTTTTAAAGTTCAGGAGCTATCTTTTGTGCATAAATGGCATCATCTTTTTTGTTTAAGGGCCTTACAAATAGGCCCAATGTCAAATACAAAATAGACACACACTGTTGGAGTTAAATAGTGGACTAAAAAGTTGAATATTGCTCTGCCAATATCACACTCTTAATCAAACTTCAGAGACCAAATTTCTGCAAATTTGGTCCTTAAAATTCTACAGAAAAAACAACCTGAAGTACACGTTTGTGCATAGTAAAAAGAAATGGGAATATTGTCTGTTATTTTAAAGAACATCTCCATTTAATCTTAATACTGAATTATATCCTTTAGGTAGTGCAATAAATTGTTCTGTCAGATTTCCAAAATAATCCAAAATTAGTTTTTAAGTTAACTAAAAACTGTCAAATATATTGATACTGTTTAGAAATATATTGTCAGTCATCATGCACCTGTGGTAAATCATTATAGGAAAGAGATAATAATAAATCTATAGTGAGTACCACAGGGATAAATAGGGCTGAAAAGACAAATGGCAAGTTCTTGATTTGCCACAGATTTACCAGACTAAGAGCAAAACCAAGAAAATAACTATTTTCATGGAATCATTTCATATAAATATCGTTTACACAAGAGGGATTTGTTGACGGTTTAACTAAGATTATACTCCTAAATGTCATCTGCCTGATAAATAGTTGCCTATTTGAAGAGATCCAGGCCAAGTTTCTCTGCAAACGGTGCTACAAAACCTTTCACAGTATCCATAAAACCTGGGAAAGAGAAAAAGAGAATTGTTATTTTCATCAAACTAGGAAAACCATATCCAGGGGGTGTATATATCGTATCACAGCTTATTAGATTTGTGTCTATGATTAGTCTATAAATGAAAACTGACTAGCAAGTATGGCTTCATGCGTGTTTACATCCGTAAGTGTTTTCTGAAACGTACTCCAATAAGAGTAACAGTACATGGTCTGTTTGAAACCCCAACAGCATTAACTCATGATGTAGTTAAAACAGCGTTTATGCTTTATGGTTCCATAGGGGCAAAACTGCATTTTCTTATAAACAGGGACAGTTAGATGGAGACAGAGAAATAGACAGACACACAGACAAGCAGAATAGGAGAGAAATATAATAGGCATACAGAAAGAATAAGAAAGAGAGCAAGAGAAGAGAGAGAAGAGAGAGAAGAGAGAAACACAGAACAAGAGAGAGAGAGGGAGAGATGGAGGGGAGAGTAGGAAGGACAAGAAGGAGAGAAACAGAGCAAATGAGAGGAGAGAGACATTCAACATGAATCTTTCAATTAGAATCATAAAGCCGGTAAAAAGTATACAGAGAGATCAAATCTGGCAGAGTGTAGATGAAACTTCTGGTTCAAGACTGATTTTTTTTTTTTTAAATACCACTTTTATCTCTCTTTTATCTCTATTTTGGATATACATGTAGATATAAAAAAGGAAGAAACTTATTGGAGAGAGAAAGAGAGGGGGATAGAGAGAGGCAGAGAGAGAGAGAGAGAGATAGAAAGAGAGAGATGGAGAGAGAGAAAGAGAGAGATGGAGAGAGAGAGAGAAAGAGAGAGAGAGAGAGAGAGAAAGAAAGAAAGAGATAGAGAGAAAGAGGGTGAAATAAAATAATAAATAGAGGAGACAGACAGAGCAGAATGACAGAGGGGAAGAGATAAGAGGAGAGGGAGAAAGATGAAAGAAAAGAAGAAAGAGACCCACCTTCTTCCTCATCATCCTGTTGTTGTAACGCTTGCTGCATCTCGGCAGGTGTCTTCTTTTTTCTCGTGATACGGCCCGCATCATCGGGCTCCGGAAGCATTCCTGGCTCCTCTGCGACTTTCTTCTTTAGTCCATACTGAATGCAGGCACAAAGGGATCAATTCAAACATACATTATTCTGTGTATGGTACATTACATTTTTTATTATTGAAGCATGTAAATACCTACAGTGAACACTATTCTCAGACAGTCAAATAGTTTACTGTAATATAGGTTGAATCTTATAGGGGAATTCATGCCTAGCATATACTAGCATTTTGTAATATTTTCTTTTATACATGAAGAACATACACTACTATCAATTGTTCACATAAAGGGACAGAAATTAAAACAGTCTTTTAAAAAAACAATGTAAGTAAAGAAACCTACAATGTTCTCATACAAACAGTTTAAGCTTTTCTTATGCACTATTGTTAGATGTAAAATGCCTTGAATTACATACCTGTACATCTACTTCATAAATGATAAGAACAAGTACAAGGTATCAATAATTTTTAATCCATTTATGTTACAGTATATTATGCTGCTGAACATTTCACCAAAAAAAGCATATTTAAAATGTTCAAACTGACAACATACTAAGGTATTCATTTACCACTATTTCACCAAAAGTTTTGGCAATATTATATAGCATTTTGTAATTTTCATTCACACAGGATAGTTCATGACATACTCTATTTTGTCCTAAGAATATAAGATGATAGAAAAAAAACATAATGGGTGCCAATTTGAAAAGGCAAAGCCCATTTATTCAGACCTCGGTAATAAAATTATGTGCCTCTACGGTCTAACTCTGCTTTGTAACCCTGAAGTCAAATCAGTTCATATCTAACACGGATCACATGCCCTAATTGCATCGCAAGAAATCGACACCAGCCTTTGACCTTTTAACCAAAATATTTAATCAATTTCACAGTAGGCCCGTTCACACATAACAATTAGTGTGATGAAGTTGCGATGCAAAGATCTTTTTTCTTTGCGACCGTTCACACGTGTCAATTTAGTGCAAATTGGATCACGATGCAAACATTGATTTTTTGGGGGGCGACCATTTATACACGGAGGATTCTTGCTCGATGGCCAGAACATCCAAACTATCACAAACTATCATGATTGTTCTGAAAAATTGCAAGGCTTTCTGCGAATTGGATCGCAATGCGAATTGAGAAGATTAGTGAAATTAGTCTGTCCACACACGCACAAAAAACAATTTTTGGATCGTGATGCAAAAAAATGTATTTTAAAATCTATCATAGGTCTATGTAGGTGTGAACACCCTTAGTACCTACTGATTGAATCAAAAAGACAAGCTTAAATGTCATCAAGATACAATTGTTGCAGGATATTACACTGTCATAGAGCTTTTAAAATATTAAAATATTAAAAAACAGCACTGAAATCATGAAAATCTGATCAAATTTTTGTCTTGAGCATGTCAGTCTCATACAAATGGTTTCAATTTAAAGGAAATATTGTTAATTCAGACTTTTGGGGCCGTTCTACGGAGCCCCTAAGGTGACATGACAAAAAAAAAAAATCATAAGTCGTGCGCACGACTTAACTAACTCGTGCCCACGACTTACTAACTCGTGCGCACGACTTACTAACTCGTGCGCACGACTTACTAACTCGTGCCCACGACTTACTAACTCGTGCCCACGACTTACTAACTCGTTACCACGACTTATAGGTGACATGTCAATTTTTTTTCTTCATAAGTCGTTCCCACGACTTACTAACTCGTGCCCACGACTTAGCTAACTCGTGCGCACGACTTAGCTAACTCGTGCGCATGACTTAGCTAACCCGTGCCCACGACTTACTAACTCGTGCTCACGACTTATAGGTGACATGTCAATTTTTTTTTTCATAATTTTTTTTTTTTAATAATTTTTTTTTTTCATAATTTTTTTTTCATATTTTTTTTTAATTTTTTTTTTAGTTAACTCGTGCGCACGACTTAGCTAACTCGTGCGCACGACTTAGCTAACTCGGGCGCACGACTTAGCTAACTCGTGCCCACGACTTAACTAACTTGTGCGCACGACTTAGCTAACTCGTGCTCACGACTTAGCTAACTCGTATGGCGCGCCATTTAACCAATAACCCAGATAAACCCTGTTTATCGACGAAAAACAATGTTTCTCTCTTTCAAACTTTCTAGGTTTTCGCCTTCTCTTATCTCTCTCACTCTCTATCTCTCCCTCACTCTCCCCCTTTCTTTCTCTCACTCTCTCTTTCTCCTACCCTCTCAATATAACCCTTCTGTCTCTCCCTCTCTTTCTTCTAATTCTCTCTTTCCCTTTCTCTTTCCTTTTTCTTTCTCTCTCTTTCAAGTTCTCTTTCTTTCTCTGCACTCCCTCTCTGCCTCCTCCCCTTTGTTCTATTTCCCCCGGTATGAGAAATAGGGTAGAGATAGATGGATGGAGAGAGAGAGCAGAGATAAATGAGAGATAGAGGAGAGATAGAGCAGGGGAAAAGGAGAGATAGAGCGGGGATAGATGGATGGATATAGATGGAGAGAGAGAGAGGAGAGATATTTTAAAGATAGATGGATGAAGATAGAGGAGAGATAGAGCAGGGATAGATGGATGGAGATAGACGGAGAGAGAAAGAGATAGGAGAGATAGAGCAGGGATAGAGGAGAGATAGAGCGGGGATAGATGGATGGATATAGATGGAGAGAGAGACAGAGACAGAGAGAAGAGATAGAGGAGAGATAGGGTAGAGACAGTGGCGTAATGAGCAAAAACGTTTGGGGGGGGGGGGGCTGACAAAAAAAAAATCTGAATCACCCCACTCTAACATGCAGGCCCCGCCGAATTACGTTTCTCAAAGTGAGGTCCAGGGGCAAAGCCCCGGTGGGGTTCAAGGGGCGAAGCCCCCGAAGCTCAAGGGGTATGGGCATCAGTGGGAAGCATTTGCAATTTTAGAACCAAATTAGACGCATTTTCAGGCACTTCCTGGAGTAATATGACGTAAAATTGCTTTCTCCTACCCCTTCCAAGAGTAGGGATATTTTGCAATTTGAGAACCACATTTGGCGCAGTAATGTCCACCGGCATTTCATGGAGAAAAAAAGGCCCTCTGATTAGTTAGAAGTTAGAGAAAAGTGATCTGTCACGTCGTGAGACGTTGTATAAATTATGCTTTGATGCCTCACAATGCACAAAGACGGTGGTCCGGTACTTCACCAGTAGTACTTGCAAATTTTTTCTCTTGAGTGTATAAACTGTGTCGTTATCAGGGGCGTCGCCAGATCTTTTTCAGTGGGGGAGGGGGGGGGGGGCGGGGGGGGGGGGGGGGCGGGAGGGTGTAGAGGCCGCCGATTACCGACAAAACGGGCCACCAATATTATTACCGACAAATATAAAAATGCCAATGTCCAAAATGTCTACAAATTTAACCCTTTAAACCCGGGGCCAGGAACTAAGTTATTTTTCAGTTTTTCCCTCCCGCGCGAAGCGCGGAAGCTTTGACACTTCATTAAATTATTAGAGAAAGAAGACGATCCGTTGTACTGTTCTTGACTCTTAAAGCTTGTTTCGCCCCTCCCGCGCAAAGCGCGGAAGCTATGACACTTCATTAAATTATTAGAGAAAGAAGACGATTCATTGTACCGGTCCCGACTCTTCATCCTTGTCTGAATTCAGTTCCCCCGTCCCGCGCTAAGCGCGGAAGCTTTGACGTTTCAATTCATTATTACTCTTTATCCTTGTCTGAAATTAATTTCGCTCATCCCGCGCGAAGCGCTGAAGCTGTCACGTTTCATTAAATCCTGAGAGAAAGAAGACAAATCGTTTTATTGTGTCTTTGTCTGAATTCAGTTCCCCCCTCCCACGCGAAGCGCGGAAGCTTTGTCGTTTCATTTAATTATTACTCTTAATCCTTGTCTGAAATAATTTTCGCGTTTCATTAATTATTAGAGAAAGATTAAGACGATTCGTTGTACCTTTTTCGACTCTTAATACTAGTCTGAAATAAGTTCTCCCCCCCCCTCCCGCGCAAAGTGCGGAAGCTTTGCCGTTTCATTAAATTATAAGAGAAAGAAGACGATTCGTTGTACCGTTCTCTACTCTTAATCTTGTCTGAATTCAATTCCCCCCACTGGGCCCCTTAACGGTATATGTGCAGTGTTACATGATGTAAGTATGGAACGCTCGTTCGCAAATCTGTGCATGCTCAGCCCGAGTGGTGGGTATAACATGTTATCTCCCGACAGTGCTTTGCACAGTATAGCTTCTGGAAAGGAATTAGTGTACTATAAGGCCCTTAGTGACTATAAAAAACATATGCTCTGATCCTGGCCTGGCTATTTAGGAATGGGTCAGTTTGCAAGAAATAATGGAGAAACTATAGCATTTTGTTGAAAATCATGTGATATCACGAACATTTATACATTACTTGTGAAAATAAAATATGGTTCAATTTTATTGGGGGGGGGGCTGGCGCCCCCCCCCCCCCCCCACCAGTACGCCAGTGGGTAGAGATATATAGATGGATCGAGAGAGAGAGGATAGATAAAGGATTTATTCGCGCTCTATCTTCATCCATCTATCTTTAAAATATCTCTCCTCTCTCTCTCTCCATCTATATCCATCCATCTATCCCCGCTCTATCTCTCCTTTTCCCCTGCTCTATCTCTCCTCTATCTCTCATTTATCTCTGCTCTCTCTCCATCCATCTATCTCTACCCTATTTCTCATACCGGGGGAAATAGAACAAAGGGGGAGGAGGCAGAGAGGGAGTGCAGAGAAAGAAAGAGAACTTGAAAGAGAGAGAAAGAAAAAGGAAAGAGAAAGGGAAAGAGAGAATTAGAAGAAAGAGAGGGAGAGACAGAAGGGTTATATTGAGAGGGTAGGAGAAAGAGAGAGTGAGAGAAAGAAAGGGGGAGAGTGAGGGAGAGATAGAGAGTGAGAGAGATAAGAGAAGGCGAAAACCTAGAAAGTTTGAAAGAGAGAAACATTGTTTTTCGTCGATAAACAGGGTTTATCTGGGTTATTGGTTAAATGGCGCGCCATACGAGTTAGCTAAGTCGTGCGCACGAGTTAGTTAAGTCGTGGGCACGAGTTAGCTAAGTCGTGCGCACGAGTTAGCTAAGTCGTGGGCACGAGTTAGCTAAGTCGTGCGCACGAGTTAGCTAAGTCGTGCGCACGAGTTAGCTAAGTCGTGCGCACGAGTTAGCTAAACAAAAACAAAAAATTATGAAAAAAAAATTATTAAAAAAAAAAAAATTATTAAAAAAAAAAAAATTATGATTTTTTTGTTGACATGTCACCTATAAGTCCTGAGCACGAGTTAGTAAGTCGTGGGCACGAGTTAGTAAGTCGTGGGCACGAGTTAGCTAAGTCGTGCGCACGTGTTAGCTAAGTCGTGCGCACGAGTTAGCTAAGTCGTGGGCACGAGTTAGTAAGTCGTGGGAACGACTTATGAAGAAAAAAAAATTAACATGTCACCTATAAGTCGTGGTAACGAGTTAGTAAGTCGTGGGCACGAGTTAGTAAGTCGTGCGCACGAGTTAGTAAGTCGTGGGCACGAGTTAGCTAAGTCGTGCGCACGACTTATGATTTTTTTTGTTTGTCATGTCACCTTAGGGGCTCCGTACCGTTCTGTACTTCCATGGATCTACTCTACATTGTCACTGCCAAGTAAAATCAGTTCATATCTAACTGAGACCATAAGCCCTAATTGCATCTAGAAAATATTGATCAGTATCAAATGACCTTATGACAAAAATCTTGTAATCTGATTTTGAATGACAAGCTTAAATGTCATTAAGATATCATTCAAATCCAAAAATCTAACATAAAGTATATATATACATACATACATACATATTGGTATTTATATAGCGCCTTTACATGAACATGCTCAAGGCGCTTTACATTTTAAAATAAAAACAGAATAGTTATATACTCTCCAAGTGCATATACTCAGAAATATTAGTAGGTTTTGTCCACATAGTGTTGAAGCCCTTTTTTTTTTTACAACTAAAAGCCTGAAATAGTGGGATGCAACCAGGCATAAGCCTTAACATTGACAACCCTGTTTACAAGTAAATTTACTAGTACATACTGTATTAGACTTGTACTGATGGTTTTAATCACTCTCCCTTAATTCCGTCCACTGATCAATTACAAGTGAGTCATGACAAATTTACAAGGTTTTATGGATTTTTTTTTTTTTTAATGCTTCATACACACATCAAAAATTCACAGTAGAGATTCACGAGGGGTTGTCAAATGAAAGGCTCTAGTCATGTTTCAGAAACATGATACAATGATCATCTGTTTGGAGCCAAAAGGGTGTTAACTCTGTGTTAAAGTATATTAGTTTAATGAGTTAACGCCCTCCAGTCTCCCGACATGTAAAGGGTAGAGAGCAAGATGTGTGACCCAAAATGGAGAAATAGAGTCTAGACGTTCTCAAGAAATATAAAGGCTTTATACAAACACAGGCAATTTTTTCTCTCTGTGTTTGATAAAGGAAATGGAAAGTGATGAGAAACAATAGGAAAATTATCTTTGCGATACTAGAACAGTTATGTTCATTTTTATTGCATTTTTTATTACTACATGTGTCTTAGAACTTAGAATACATTCTATATCAGATTATGTGAAATATCACCCACTCTTATTTCAACTGAAATAAGCGCTTGTGATTTTTTAAATGTATACCGGTGATGTCTAAAAAAAATTATTTAAAACTCTGAGGCTTGGACATTTTTAAGTGGGGGGGGGGGGGGGACAAACACATTTATAATCAAAGGTCTAAACTCGATGTTAACTGGAATTTTCTCCTGAATTTATTTCATCAAAGATATAGGGTTCGTTTAGGGTTGTACAGTGTACACATAATAGGGTGTTAGGTTAGGTGTAGGGGTGGTGTTGAGATAGGTGTAGGGGTAGGGCTAGTGTTCGGTCCATGGAATAGTAATAGGAATTTAGTTTGTGTAGGATAGTGACCATGGGGTTTATGTATTAGAAACACACACAGGCAAAACCAGTTTGTTTATTCATTTTTTTCTTCATATCTCTCTCTCTCTCTCTCTCTCTCCCTCCTCTCCCTCCCTCCTCTCCCTCCCTCCCTTCCTCACTCCCTTGTGAGGGGGCAGCCATCTTCTCCTTTCCCCTGAATGGCACCCCTTGCATTCATCTAGGGTGGATCACTGGACAAGGGAGTGGGATAGGGGGTAATTGAAACACACCTTTTCTCGTATCCTCTGCCTCTCCACCTCCCTCTCTGCCTCCATCTTTGCATGTCTAGCTTTCCTCTCCTCCTCCTGCTGCTGTCTCGCCTCCTCAATGAGAGCGGCCTCCTCGTCATCCTTACCGTCCCCCTCTCCATCTCCTCCGCCCAAGTTTCCTAGCTCACCTGGCAAGAATGAATAAGATTGAATTGTAAGATCGATTGCTTTCATATCATGATACTGAACAAAAATTGCCAGTCTGGAGCCAGGAGGGTTTCAACTCATAACATTTTAAACACAGCATACCTGGGGGGTGTTTCATAATGCTGTTCGTAAAGTTACACTTGTATATGAAGTGCCATATAGGATGCCTAAAGTTTTTCTGATATTTCCAATATCCTCAATTAGACGGTAAATATCTTGTATCTTGTATCTTAAATTATTGCAAAAAATATAATTTGCATTAAAAATGTTTGTTATAATAAGAATGTTAATCTACATCTGCACAGTTCAACTTTAGTTGATGCAGTTAATAATGATTGAGCATCCCATTTGGCTTTTCATATACAAGTCGTTCATAAAGTCATGCGTAACTTTACGAACAGATTGAGCCCTCGTATGAATTACAAACTCTTAATAAAAGAATGACTATGGCAGGATTTTAAAAGCAGTATTTATTTTTTGCTATTTTGTTGTTGACAATCAAGGTACAAAGAAAAAAGTAGTCAAATTAAGTCTGGTAGTTATTAAAATATACTACAATCATTAAAAAGTAAGAAAACAGTATTTTGATTTGCCACCTCCACTGATAATGATTCTTTAGTTACAAGTTTATAACTGCCTCAAGGTAATGAACAGGATTTTCAGATGTCCTGGTTTCATGTGAACCACAAGAAAAACAAAACCCTGAAGAGCGACATGTTTTCCTGCGATCACTGTTCACAGAATAAATCTGCAGTGCCTTCTTGTTTTTTGATCGTCTAATCTTGATTACTCTTTAAAAAAAAATTGTTATCATCTTCTGAATTATTATTTCAGGTAAACTCGAAAAATGAAGTTCATTGTATTTAATTCTCTTTCGTATCTACAATGGGAACATACACATGCAACACAATAACTTCAATGTCAATTTTAGGTTCTTGTAATGGACATTATCTTGAGGAAAACTGTGTTAAATCAATGCTACATTGACAACTAGAAAACTTCTCTGAAAGTCGTGTTCACCCAAAAAGCACTACCCAGACGTATACATAATGATATGACAACAAGTTTGAGTGCTTGACACACAATATGGATGACTGGGTTTAGAATTTCCTTTATTTGTTTGTCTTCACACATTACTCAGCTAATGCACATTTTCAAACAAAACCATTAGGCAAATATCATCCATAGAAGTCGTAAAGATTAAAATGTAAATTTGGTTTAATTCTATGAAATTCTATTGTCTGCCATTTAACAGAACTCAAAAGTTAACCTTTAAGGGCAATTATTCTAACTATCTACACAAGGTATTTAACAATAAGTGACAAAAATAGGGTATGTGGGTGTGCTGTTATCTATCTCTTTATTTCCCCCCAATAACTTTGGAAATGGATATCATCTTCCCTCCAGTAAAGCTAGAAATTGTGAAATTCTATCAGTGTTTTCACTTGGGCTACACGAGGATGACCTTTAAAATTGGCTCGCTGCCAAGCAATATTGCGACGGCCACCATCCAGTAGGTAAATAGCCATAAAAGGCAGGAGATGAACAAAGAAAGGGAAGAAAGGCAGAGAAAGTTGAGAGAACCGAGACAGTGTTGAATGTACACACACAAAAATCAGATAAAAGGGATAAATTAGTCTCAGATTTAGTCTGAGAGTTGACAAGCAGAAAGGAAAGCTAGTAGACACAGAAAGAGAGAGATGGAGAGAAGGAGAGGGGATGAGAGGGGAAAGAGGGGGAGAGGAGAGGGAAGAGAAGAGGGGGAGAGGAGAGGGAAGAGGAGAGGAGGAGAGGGGAGAGAAGTAGAGGAAAGGGGAGAGAAGTAGAGGAGAGAGGGATGGAGAGAGAGGAGGGGAATAGAGAGAGATGGAGAGGAATAGAGAGGAAGAGGAGAGGGGACAGGAGGAGAGGGGACAGGAGGGAGAGAGGAAAGGAGGAGAGGGGAGAGGAGAGGGGAGAGGAGTAGAAGGGAGAGGGATGGGGAGAGAGGATGGGGAGAGGGATGGAGAGAGGGGAGAGGAGAGGAGAGGAGGAGAGGGGAGAGGGATGGAGAGGAGGAGAGGGGAGAGGGGAGAGGGGTGGAGAGAGAGAAGCGATAGAAAGCTGGAGACAGAGACAGACAGATACAAATGTACATGCTCAATGATAGAAACAAGTCAATGAGCAACAAACAAAACAGTAAAAAGGGTTTTGACGATATGCGTGAAGGTTGGAAACAGGGTGGAGTTGATGGAGGGATGAAAGGATATTAAGACTAAGAGTAGGTGGCTTCATAGTATGTAGAAATATATTGGATGTTTGCTTGATGTGGAATAGAGTAAAACATAAACATATAGAGGGGGAGAGGGAACAAGGGCAATTAAGAGAGAGATATATACAGAGAAATATATAGAGAGAGATAGAGAGAGTCAGAGACAGGGGGGAGAGAGAGATAGAGACAGAGAGAGACAGAGAGAGAGAGAGAGAGATGGGAGAAAGTGTTAGGGAGCAGAGGTAGATACCTAGAGAATGAGAGAGATGGAGAGGGGAATGGTGAGAAAGAAAGCAGAGAGATAGAGAAAGAGAAAAGAAAGGGGAGAGGGAAAAAGAGAAAGATAGAGGAAAAAGCTACCCAAGGAAAAACAAAATCAGGGAGCAGGCAATTTTTGACAAACGATAAAAATTTTAAAAACAGTTGCT